>CATIWM010482969.1:0-11784 GCA_949671775.1 Mallotus repandus
ATATATTTATATTTATATTTATATTTATTTATTTATTATTTCTAATTTCAAAAAAATATTTATATTTTCTATTATGTTTTTGTTGTATATGAAGTAAAATTATTTCATTAAAATATTTTAAATTTATAAAAATAGTAATAATTTATAAAAAATATCAACAGAAAATTTTACTTCACATGATATATAATTTCGTTTTCATGAAGAATGTGCTTATTTTTTTAAAAAAAATAATAATAATTTTGCTTATATATGAACACTTTTAGTTATAAAATATCATTAACACTTTGTGAAAGTAATTATAATTATTAAAAATAATTTTATTTTCATAAAACAAAATATTAATAATTTCAAAAGGGATAAGGTTCATTTTTACCCCTAATATTTTTAGCGAGGATCAAATAAGCCCCTTATCGAATATTAGGTACAAAAAAATGAGGTTCTTGTCATTTGATCTGTTTAAGCACCTTTGTAACCGAAGCTTTATTTAAAATACAAACAAACGTCAGAAAGGCTACTTACGTGGCACACATGTAAAAAAAGACCGACCCCACACAAGCCACGTTAGAAAGACGTTCCTTTTTGGGAAAAATTTTTGGCGGTTCCTTCATTAATGCTTCAACCACCACTCTACACCACCACATTGCAAGTTTGCAGAGAGATAAACAAATTCCCATTTTCTCTTAACGTTAACGTTAAATAACCCTTGATTTACATAAACTGATGAGTTTTGAAATGAAATTTTGAGTTTGTCGAAGGATATAAGTGACCATAGGAAGCCTGGTTTAACTGTGGGTAGTCCAAGAAAGAGGAGGTAAGCATTTGGATTTTTGTTTGATTTGCATGTTGATTTTGTGTTATAGAAATGGCGTTTTATAGCTGTTGTATTAAATGTGTGTATTTCTTTGCTGTTTTCTGTGGTTGTCAGTGATGTTAACTATTGTTAATCTTGTGTTTCATTTTGGGGGTACTTGGAAGTATGAGAATGATTTGCTTGAATACACTGATGGGGATATTGTCATTTGTATAGTTTTGATGCTGATTATCTGTGTTGCGGTGATGTGTTATATAGATATAAACACATATATGGGTTTAAAATAGTGAAGAAGATATTTGTTTGTGAACCAGGAAAAGAAATGAAAGATGGTGTGTTCTTAATACATGATGATAACACAGTTAGAAGGGTGTTAAATTACATTAACAGATACTCATAGGTGGCAGAAATTGACTTCTTCGCTGATTATGAGGTTGATGAGCCATTATTTACTCATCGTGTTTTAGAGATAGGATGGGAAGAAGTTGAAAACGCTGATTTTCATGTTCATGGGAATGAGAATGGTGGCAATAAAACTAGTGCTAATTTAGAAGGTAACTTTGATTATAATGTGGATTTAAACACTAATGAGCATGGGGTTGAAGCTCAGGCCGAGGGTGGACAGAACACAAAAATTGGTACTTAATGTTCATATGCTAATGTACAAAGTGCAATGGGTTTTAATAAAACAGATGAGACACCTGATGATAAAGATCCATATAATTTTGAAACAGTAGACCAGGGAGGGTGTCCAAGCACAGATGGCATAAGTGGTGGTGCCCAGTGTACATATGTGGCGCCAAAAGGGTATGTCAGTGAACAAGAGGCAAATGATGAAAGTGCAGAACCTGAGGATGATGAACAGAGTTCTACAGCTTCTGATTATGACCAAGACCATAGAGCTGAACCTTCAGAGAGGGTTAGATATGATGGGACTGATCAGGATGGTCATTTCATGCTTGGAATGTCTTTTGCAAATGCTGAAGAAGCAAGGGCTGCCATCTTTAAGTATGTAGTTCGATTTGGCTGCAAACTGAAGTTGAATCCTAATGACCCTTCAAGAATTATTGCAAAATGTAAGAATGAAATTAGTTGTCCATTCATGCTGAGGATATCAAAGGATGGTAGAAACCCTAGACTTACAATTAAAACTTTGAAGGTAGATCATGCTTGCTTCAGACACTATACGATACTAAGTGCAAGTGCCAAAATCCTGGCAAGACACTTCAAGGCTAAGATTTACAATAATCCAGCCTTCAAGATTAAGGACATGCAGGCAGAAGCTAAAGAAGTGATAAAGATCAATGTCAGTTTTCAAAAGTGTAAACGGGCTAAAAGGATGATTATATAAGAAATGGATGGTAGCTATATGATACATTTCCAAATACTAGAAGCATATGCACATACATTGAAAACAAGCAACCCATGGACCTTAGCTGAGATAGAATTATGCAAGTAAGAACTGCAAAATGGTAGAAGGGTATTCACAAGGATGTTCATCTGCTTCCATGCTTTGAGAAATGGGTGGAAATCAAGTTGCAAACCAATCATAGGCCTTGATGGATGCTTCTTTAAGGGTGTATGCAAAGGCCAGCTGTTAAGTGTTGTGGGCCTAAATGGTAATTATCAGATGCTGCTTATAGCTTGGGCCATTGTGGACAAGGAAAACAAAAATAATTGGAGATGGTTCATAGCATGGTTACATCAAGAGCTCAGACTTCGAGATGGATCACAGTTGACTATAATTAGTGATATGCAAAAGGTATTCTTACTTTTTTTATTTTTTATCTTTTAAGTATTTGATGAACTTGTTTTTTTATTGCAAAAACTCAAATTTAATGTGGTCTTATGTAGGGATTAATCAATGTTGTTAAGGTTCTTCTACTAGAAGCCGAGCACAGGTGGTGTGTAAGGCATATACACACTAACTGGAGCAAAAAATAGTCAGGATCGGAATTAAAGAAGAAATGGTGGATATGTGCTTGGAGCACATTTAAAGAAGAGTTTAAAGATAATGTAGAGAAGTTGGGAGAAGTGTCACAAAGAGTAGTTGAGGGAGCTGTTTATTATCCACTACAGACATGGTATAAAGCCTACTTCAGCTCTAGATGCAAATCAATGGTTGTTGATAATAATTTTATAGAATCTTTCAACTCTTGGATTCTAACTACTAGATAGAAGCCCATTATTAGTATGTTGGAGGACATTAGGCTCTTAGTAATGAATAGAATTACAGAGAACAAGAAAGCAACTGATAGATGGATAAATGAATGGAGCCCTTCTTGTATGCTTCTGTTTCAAGATTGGAAGGATAACTGCTATGGATGTAAGGTAGTTTTCAATGGTGTTAATGGTTATGAGATTGGTGAAGGCCATGATAAGCATACACTGCTTTTAGACAAGGAGATGTGTACATGTAGAGCATGGGAACTGACAGGAATCCCATGCTCTCATGCTATTTATGCCCTATATCACTCAAATATTGAGCTAATGAGTATGATATCGAAGTGGTACCATAAGTCCACATATTTGAAGACATATGAGACACCTATCCAACCAGTTCCAGGCCCAAGATTTTTTAAGATTGATCAATTTCAGCCCATTGAACCTCCACCCTTACCAAAATTGGCTGGTAGACCAAGAAAACTAAGGGTTCGAGCTCCTTATGAACTCTCAAATCTTGGACAAAGAGATGGTATGCTATTAAGGAAAGGGGCAACTTAGTTGTGTGGGCTATGCCACAAAGAAGGGCACAATAGAAAGACCTGTACTAGTAAAGGGAATCAGGTATTATCTACTTTGCAGTTGTGTATTTTTTCAATTTCATAAGCTGATTGTTGTGGCATATGAAACCATTAATTTCTCTTATATATAATAGTTAATTCAACATGGTAATGAGGGATTAAGTGGAAACTAAGGAGCTGATTCAAGGAGGCATGTTAATGAGGTTGTTTCAGACCAAGTTACTAGTTCTGTAAGGGTGGATCAGGGAGCTGATTCAGGTCAAGGAGGTGTTTTAGGCCAGAGAGTTGTTTCAGGCCATAGAGTTTACAAGGGTAAGCAGCCAATATGCAGAGGGGGTCGCTCAACTGCCATACGTGGGAGAGGTAGGCAACGTGGCCATAGATTTTATATTAATGAGAGGACAAGTTCTTCAACCTTCAATATGAGTTGGATATTTTATTTTTTACTTATTGGCTATCATGGATAGTAACTTTAGTTGTAATGGATAGTAACTTTGTTATTTTTTTAGCCTAGACAGGAGTTAGAGAGGGTTATTTCCTCAGGTGGTGTTAGCATCGGTGAGTCAACCATATCAGCTGATGTATAGACAAAGTTTGCAATCCCTAATGAGAGAGAATTAAGGAGGAAAAAGGGCACAACTGAGGTCACTGTTGTTAGGAAGATCAGGTTCAGTGGGGATGGCTCATGTGTTTCACAACCAACTGATCTCCTATACCAAGCCCCCAGTCTACAATGGCAAGGTGCACCTGCAATAATAACTAAACAGCTGTAGGCAGACAGTGAAAGGAGACAAAGCAAAAGGGCCAAATCTAGTGTCCAAGGGTTGAAGGACTAAAAGATATCTCTAAATATTAGAGCTATAAGAAATTCTTTTTGGTTTTTTATTGCTTATACATAGTTTAAGAGTGCAAAACTGATGATTTTTGCTTGCACATATTTTGGTTTGCTTTTTGGCTATACAACAGATGTCCAAAATTTTGACCCTTTTTTGTTTCAAAATGTGGACATATTTTGTACTATGAAGCTGATTTGGTTATAGTACCAAATTTAGGTATGTTCATCTACTGAAAGTTGTTAATTTCAGGTGAACTATTGCCAAATGAAGTTCATCTATTTGAGTTATCTATATTTCATTTTTTTTTTCTGTATACAACATATAAATTGTCAATTAGGTGATATATTGCACAACACAATGTTGAAGTTCTTACATTACTTAAACTATCAATTACATACACTAAACTGCCACTTAACATAAGCTAAAAACCCCCCATTGCATAAGTTAACAAACCATAAACACAACTAAGAACATACACCACGATAGAAGAAGAGCACAAATTGCCATTCACATATTCTTTTTACATCTAAGTGATTCTTCATGGCTTGCTTTCTTCAGTTTTCTTAACTCATGCCAAACTTCTGCAATTACCAAAATCAACCTCAGTTTCACTACAACCTCCCCTGCTTCTCTTTATTGCCTTCAGTTGACTATTTTCTGCTTTAAGAATTTTGTTCTCAATCTTAAAATGGTTAATAATATCCCTACTTCTACCATTCATTGCCTTGTCATGCCACTGAAAAAAACCACAAGTATTTCCTTGACCACAAATCACCATTTTAATTCATCACTTCCCAAGTTTTTTACCAAAACAAATACAAAAATCAAAAGACAATAAATTCTCAATCTAACTTACCTCATAATTTTGGCAGCCATAAAACCTTTGTCCAGGGTTATTCTCAGTCCATGATGTCCATTTGGGTGCTTTAACTCCACAATGGCAGTATACTGGAGGTCCCTCATAATCCATCTCAATATTATTTCGCCTTGAACTTGTCGATCTTAATGATGATGAGACAGATGAAGCCATTATTGTTTAATAGCTTCTTTGGCTAGAGATTTCTGCATTTTTTCTTCCTTTCAACTGCTTTTTGCTTCACCATTAATATACTCATTGATCTCGACCTTTTTTATTGACAGGGGAGACGCAAGTTAACGGACATGTCATCACTGATGCTAACAAAAGCCACTACTGTCTATCCACCTTGGCAAAAAGGGGCTTAAAAAGATCAAATGACAAAAAACCTAATTTTTTTGTACCTAAAATTCGATAAAAGGCTTATTTAATCCTAGCTAAAAACGTTAGGGGCAAAAATGAACCTTATCCCATTTCAAAATATCAAAAAATTAGTAAAAAATATCAAATAATAAAAAATAAAAAATTATTAATCTCTCTATATTTTTTTCATAAATTAAAATAAACATTCTTAAATAAAACAAGTCAATTTATTATAAAATAACTCATGAACAAAGTATAAATAAATTATATTAAAATAAACATTCTTAAATAAAACTATTTACAACTGAGTTATTTTTAATAAAGCCCACAGTCCAAGACCCAATTAATAGAAATTACATGTAATTAATTAATTAATTCATCAAATTAATTAATTAGTTATAGAAATAGGAAGTTGAGTGAGCGGTTACCAAGAAAAAGAAAAGCAACATATAAAAAGAGTTTCCTATGGCAAATGGAAGGGATCTTGAAAAACATCCAACATAATTCAGACAACAACAAAAAATAATCAATAATTTTTTTTTGAGAAAATAGTCTCAATTATCCTAAAAAATAGGCCAATTTTCTAAATTCTTCTATCCTTTAAATTGTATCAATTTATATAGTCAAATTTTTTACTTGTTTCAATTTTATCCAATTTGCATTTGACATGTAGAGTTGCTTATGTGGAAGGCTGATATGGCAAATAAGTTGCTGACTATAACAAACTCCAAAACAACGTTATTTTGGTGATGGAGAAAAGGAAAAAAAAAAAAGAAAAACGTCTTAAAAGCCTTTTAATGGTTGCTTCTTAGCCTTCAGGAAATTTTCCCTGATGCAAGAGCATCGCCAAATGCAAAAATCAACACCCCATATATGTGCTAAAGACAATGCCAATTTACTTTCATCAATATTAGACTCAATACCTTATAGATGGGTTCAAAACCACTCTCTCCTTGCTAATTTTCTTGAGAGAAGTTATCTGTAACAACTATTATACTTTTGAAGCTAAACAAAACTAGCTTTACATCATTTTTTCCTCCTTCATTTGCAACAGTAGAGCCGATGAGGACTACCAATAGAACCAGTAGTTTTCTCCTTTTTTGTCCTTCTGAGGACTACCAATAGAACTAGCCCAAGGAAAGCTAATATGAAGCTGATGGTCACCCCGATAAGGATTCCCTTCTTATTGTTAAAATTTGAATGTTTAGAAGCCACAAGCTTGACATAGAAAGTTTGACCATTAGGGTCATCATGGGCAAGCTATTTAAAATTCAAGAGTTCTCCAAAAAAAAAAATGGAGCACTTACTGCCACGATATGCAGAACCAGTGCAAGAACAGTCATTCAGTTGATACACAATTCTCTATAGTCCCAACCGACTGCATTTCTTGATGCACTTCTTGATGCTGTCTATTTTCTTTACCCTTAATCTTTTTCTTGGATCAAACAATATTGATCGATGGAAATTTTAATTTTCATCTCTCTTTTTTGGTGCGATTAGGAATTAGCTTAAGTTAGAGATTTTGCTAAGGATTTTTGCTTTTGAATTTATTTCTTCAGTGGATCACCCTAAATGGGGACATTTTGCTTTTTTTTTTCTTTTCCTCTATCTCCAAAATGGCGTTGTTTTGGAGTCTATCACTTTCGGACTTCGTTTTGTAATTGTTATTCCACTCATTTCAGTGAAATCTCTATCTTTGTTTTCAATTATGCATTTTTAGTGTTAAAATAGCTAATTCTTCTACATCTAAATTAAGAACCTAGTAGTTTTAGGTTCCTTAAATACACACCGTCATCTTTTAGAAGTTAGAATATCTTGGTTGGTGTATCTCACATATCTGACACGCTAAAAATCACATTAAAAGGGCTAGAGGCAAACAAAAAAAAGTCAATATATTATAAAATAACTCATGAAAAAAGTATTTATATTGCATCCAATTGCTAATGGATTGAATTATAAAATAACTTTTTGTCACAAAAAAATATCACAAGCCTGTTATGAAGCACCAACACTTCAAATAAGGTGGAGTATCCATGTCGAACACTTTTGGATATTGACATGCGCCCGACATGCGTCTGACATGGCTGGATATGTATCCTATTATTTTTTTATTTTTAGGACATGGAAAGGACACGGCTAGGTCACGTGAATGACGTGGCAAGACACTTTTAAGACATGACGGATATTTTTTAGGACACTTTTTAACTCAATTTTTTGTATAATATAATTTAATTAATAATTTTAAAAATTAATTAATTTATTAATAATTTAATTTAATAATATATTTAATTGGCCACCTTTTTTGTTTGCCTTATATATGACAATGATAGATAATTAATTAAATGATTATATTAATTGTTTAAATTTTATGGAGATTTTATTTTATCATACTAGCTTTATTTTTTGGCATAATACATACATGACCCCCTGTATTTGTCACATTTTGTCAGTTTGACACCTTAACCTATAGTTTTGCAATTTTGACACTTGAACTTTTCTAAAATGCACTAGTGTGCACTAATATAATAACATAATGCATCTACCACCTCTTGCACTTGTCACTTTTCGTCAGTTTGACACATCTACTTATAGTTTTTGGTCAATTATATCCTTATGATGTGGCATATGTTGATTCGCTATTCCGTGTCACATGTGTTGACATGAGTTTTAAAATTACATTTTAGCCAAATTCAGGTGTCAAAATGGCAAAACTATAAATTGAGGTGTTAAACTGACAAAAAGTGACAAATACAGTAGGCTATATATGCATTTTTTCTTATTTTTAACAAATCTTTATATAATAGAAAATAATACATATTTTATTTAAAATATATATATAATGTCCTGCTCATATTGTATCTTTAAATTTTAAAAATTGTTATATCGCTGTGTCTGCATCATATATGTGTTTCATGTCCGTATCCGTACTTCTTAGTAAGCCGAGTTATTTACACTCACAATTCTTAACTTATTACTTCTTTCACACTATCGTCCTAAAAAATCAATTAAACTCACAAAAATTCCTAAATTTTAATTTCGGCAACAATGATATCTTTTTGTCCATTTTTTACACTAAAATGCTGATATGACTTAATACATGTATAATAACATGGCAAAAGCATAATTTTTAATTTTTCAAGAAAAAATAAAAACTTGGCAACATGCTATTGGCTACGTGGTCACTATTCTAAAAATACAAAAACTGTTCCAATTAAAAAAAAAAAAGAATTCTTGTTTTCTGCATCTTGTCTTCCTCTTCTTCGCAGTCTCAGTCTTCTTCTTCTTCTTTGTCGTTGCAATCTTCTTCTTCTTCTTCTTCGCGGTCATCTTGTCTCCCCCATCTTCTTCTTTATCGTCTTGTCTTCTTCTTCTTCGATGTCTTCTGCATATAACAAAAATATATCTTCACAATCACCATTGATTCGTAGACAGTTGGTGCGTTGTAGATTTGCAATTTAGGGCTCTTAGAAGAAAAGGTGAAAGGTTTTAACCTCATTCTAGGCAACATTAGAAGCAGATGCTGTTGGAAATTTTCAATTTATTATCAAAATAAAAAAAAAAATTGAATAGAACAAAGATGGGGAAGAGGAGAATAATATTTATAGCATGTACAGTAAAGAAGAAGAAGAACTGCTTTCACGACAAGCTGGCTGATACCCACATGATAAAAACTGCTTTCAAGCCTTGCCTCTTCTTGCTGAATAATCTTCTTAACATGTACAACAAATTTGGCCAAATGGGTACTGCTCAGAATCTGTTTGATAGAATGTCTCAACTGAGTGTGGTTTTTTATAATCTTTTAATTTCTGGGTACGTGGATGTGGGTTTATATCACAAGGCTGTTAGAATGTTTAGTGAAGCCAAGTAAGTTCAGTTATGCTAGTGTGCTAAGTGCTTATGGTCAAATTGGGGATCTTGAGTTGGGTAAAATAATTCATGGGTTGGCTATTGTTTGTGGGTTGTGCCGGCAAGTTTTTGTGACCAACTTGCGTATTAATATATATATTGCAAGTGTGGGAAGGTTGATCAGGGAAGGCTTTTGTTTGAGTATTTTGATGAGCTGGATAATGTTTCTTGGAATTCTTTGATTGCTGGGTACGTTAGAATTGGTGAATACGAGGAAATGTTGAAAATTTTATGAAAAATGCATCACACTGAATTAAGTTTGAATGCTTTTACACTAGGAAGTGCCTTGAACTGTTCTTATTCAAATCTTAATAATATGATAAAAGGTGGGAGTTGGTGGCCTTCAAATTGGAGTAGTTTTTGTTTTTTTGAGAATAGTGGCCACGTGGCATGTGGCTATTTTTCTTAGAAAAATTAAAAATAATGTTTTTACTATGGTATTGTCCATGTATTGAGTCATGTGAGCATTTTGGTGTCGGAAATTAACAAAAGATATTGTTGTTATTGAAATTAAAATTTAGAAATTTTTATGAGCTAAATTGATATTTTGAAATGAGTAATAAGTTGGGCACTCTAAGTGTAAATAGCCTGGTAAGCCTGTAAATGAGGGTAGTTACGTATTTGTCCTTTTATTTTCCTTCAACCTCAACGACAACGAGTAGGGCACTCTGTCTTGCACAAGAAGTCGGGGAAAGATAATTTCTCTTTAAAATCCAAAACCAAAATCAAAATCAAATCAAAAAATTTTCGCAAAAACTCTCTGTTCCTCTTCTGTTCATTGATCTCTCTGTCATCCAACAGTGGCTCTTCCGTCCATGGAGAAGAACGATACAACCTCTGAACATCCCAAGCTCTCAGCTCCTGAATCAGAGATTCAGAGAACACTGTAACCCAATTTCGTCTCTATTTTTCGTTTTTTTTAACCTTTTACTTCACTCGTCTCAAAATTTTTATGGGTTTTTTTTGGGTTAACAGTGTGATTTTTGAAACCCAAATTAATGTTGCATCTGTTGATTTTTTATGTTGTTTTGTGTATGATGTAGCTACCCGTATGTGACTGGGTCATCTGTTGTGGCAATAAAATACAAAGATGGTATTTTGATGGCTGCTGATACTGGAGGTTTGTTTTGTTTTACACTTTTTTGGAGGATTATTTACCGTTTGGTTGCAGAAATTAGTATATATGGTTTTACACTGTGCTCAGTCTGAGCTTAAAAATTTTGCTTGAGGTGTTATGGTTCTTTGTAGCTGTACAATGAGAACTTAGGCTGAGTGGTGGGAATTTTTTTCTTTTCCAAGGTGCACTTCTTGAATTTTTTAGTCATTCCTTTAGCTGTGCGGAATTGTTTCTTAATATTGGAATAGAATGCCTAGTTGTTGCGTCTCGAAACCAGAATAGCGCCTATCAATGTTGGCCGCTTGAACATGCTAGATTTGTTCTATCTCTTTGTTTGAGAATGGAAGGGTTTTTCCAGCATAAATATCCACGAGTTTATACTTTTTACTCTTGTTTTGTAATTAATTTTTCATTCTTGAATTATGTTGCTCCTGCTTTGTGGTGTTTTTTTTTTTTTTGGCAATAATGTTGGTGTTTAATTTAAAATTTATATGAATGCCATTATATTCTATGACTATATTTGTTTTATATTTTATATGAAATGACTTTGCCACTTGATGGGTATGAATTGAAGTCTATATTTGATGTAATTCAAACAGCTCTTGTTAATGATTTTCATAATCATTTGAATTTGTAGGCTGAACAGTGACTATATATTTTTTTTTTTTGCATGATGAAATTGACAGCATCATACGGATCTACACTGCGATACAAGAGTGTAGATCGAATTAAGCCTGTTGGGAAGCATTCTCTAATTGGTGCTAGCGGAGAATTAAGTGATTTTCAGGAGATTCTTCGCTACCTTGATGAGCTCATGTAAGTGTAGGTTGTATTGAAATTTAAAAAAAAAAAAAGGTTTGTGAAAGCCCATGATGTTATTTCTTATCCAATTTTTTTTTGGTCGATGAAGAGCTGGGGGCTTATTATTTTTACTGTCTAAAATTTCTTTCCAAGAGATTGTTTAATTGATTTAGTTTAAAACTTGCAGCCTATATGACAATATGTGGGATGACGGGAACTCTTTGGGGCCCAAAGAGGTGCACAGCTATCTGACAAGGGTGATGTACAATAGGCGCAACAAGTTCAATCCGTTGTGGAACTCTCTTGTTCTTGGTGGAGTAAAAAATGGACAAAAGTATCTTGGCACGGTA
>CATIWM010483046.1:0-10213 GCA_949671775.1 Mallotus repandus
AGCCCCTTTTCTTTTTGTCATTAACCAATTTAAGCCTTAACTTTCTAATTCTTGTTATGGACTTAATATCACACATATTACATCTATTTCTCATGACTATATGATATGCATGTTATGCAAATAAATGAAAATGTATTATGTTGGCGTTACAGTAAATCTGGGTTGCATGAGGCATGTGAGCAGCATTCAACAATCTTAACTGAAGAAAAGAAAAAATAAATCCTTGGCTACAATGGACTTTCTAAGCTAATTTACAAAGCATGGAAGTGTGAATAAGATGAAGTATTTTCAAACCTAGACTGCCCTCCTCTTTTTGGAGTACAACAAGAATCCCACTTCACAACCACAAGCTTCTTTTTATTGGTTGAACCAGTCTAAATAAAATTACGAATGGACTTCTCTAAATTTTTTAGCATCATTAAAGGCCATTTATAAATCACAAAAGAGAGTAGAAAAGAGCCAAAGATCACCAAGTTCACCAAGGCAACCCTACCTGCCATAGAAAGTAATTTGCTGGTCCAAGAATCAAATTTAGATAAAACGTTGTCTGCCAAACCTTGCAACCAACGTCTTTTGAGAACACCTTGAAAAAAGGAAGACCTAAGCAATGAGGGGGAAAAGAGGCCATTTTCATACCAATAATATTACTCAGCAAATTGGCTCGGTGAGGAGAGACTGAATGGCCAAAATAAATATTTAATTTGCCCCAATTAACCGGTACTCCTTAAAAACACTAGCTAGCTTATAGATATTAGCTTGGGTAGCTCTACAAAATATTAAAATGTCATCCGCATATAAAAAGTGAGAAGGACAACTAACTCTTAGAGCAGTATACATAGGAGTTAAAGTAAAATCTCTAAATAACTACTGGAGGCGCTGATTGAAATGGTCCTCAGAGAGACAAAAAAGAAGAGGGGAGAGAGGATCTCCTTGTCTCACTCAACGAGAGCAAGAAAAATATCTCGTAGGATACCATTAAACACTGCAAAATTTATCAGAAAAATCAAAATTATGAAGCATAACAATAATAAAATCTCATTCCATAGAGTCAAAAGCCTCTCTAATGTCAATCTTCAAAGCCATATTCCCTCCAATATCTCGCTTATTAAGGAGATTGACATTTTCAGAAGCAGTTGCAATACAATCTTCCACATGGTGACCTTTGATGAAACTAAATTGAGGAGGAGCCACAATGTCACCAATGAAAGAAGCTAGTCGATTTTCCAAAATTTAGTGATAATTTTAAAAACAAAATTACTTAAAATTATTGGCCTGAAGTTCTTAACAGAATTAGCACCACCAGGAACTTTGGGAATTAAAATCATAAAATTTGAATTTAAACCATTCAAGATATAGCCAGAATAAAAGAAACTTCGAACTGCCTTATGTACATTCCTATCCACAAAAGACCAGCAATGCCGAAAGAAAAAGCCAGTAAATCCATCAAGACTTGGCGCACTATGAGGATCCAAATCAAACACCACTTCCCTGATTTCCTTAAAACTTGGCATTTGATAAAAAGCTGCATTACAATCGTCCGACACTAAGTTAAGAATGACCAAAGGACTATAAGAAAAATCCTTAACCAAATTATCAGTTGTAAAAAGAGTTGAAAAATAATTAATCACATGCTGCACAATAACCAAATCATCTGAAACCATAGTACCATCAATACACATGCTATGAATGCTTGCCTGTGACCTCCTTCGAGCTAAAAGACCTTGATAGTACATGGTATTTCTATCCCCATTATGTAACCACTTCAAATGACACTTGTCTTTGAGAAGGGATTCTTGATTATTAAGATGCTTAGAAGAGCCTGTTTAGTAAGCAACTCTTTAGTTTGGAGTTCATATGAAATGCTAGAGATTTCAATTGCAGTTTGCACTTGAAGCAAGTCTTGTTTTGCCTTTGCAATAGAAGTGTCAAGATGACCACAAACTTTTTTATTCCAAGAACGTAGAAATCCCTTAAGCAACTTAAGCTTCCTCATAAGAACAAACATTGGATGCCCTATTATTATTTGAGAATTCCAAAAATTCCCAATAGCTGAAGAGAAATTATCATGATTTATCCACATGGATAAAAATTTAAATGACATTTAAACCTGAGTGTTAAACTGTTTACAACTTAGAAGAATAGGATTATGATTAGACTGATGGCGTGCCAGTGCTGTGCACTAAATAAAATTTCAGTTCTGAAAGGAATAGAGATTACCAAAAGCCCAATCTAAACAAATATCAACTCTATCCCTGCCTCTACAATTATTAGTCCAAGTAAAAAATGGACCCTTGGTATCAAGACAAGTCAAATGGCAATCTTTAGTAGCTTTAATAAATTCAAAACAAGAACGGCGAGCTGGAGGCAGTCCAATTTTTTCATGAGCACCGAAACAAGCATTGAAGTCATCCAAAACAAACCAATTTGAAGATGTTAGCCTGGAAATGTGAGATAATTCATGCCTTATAAAACGACAAGTGGAAGATAGGACATTAGCATAAACACATGTAATAGTATTTTGAAAATTTTCCATCATAAATTGAACTGTGATTTGTTGGTTTGAGCTAGATAAGAGAGAGACATTACTAACATCAAAATTATCAGAAACAAGAACCCAAATTGAAGGCAAATTGAGATCATTATGAGCTAGAAAAGACAGCTTTAAAGAGCGCAAAAAACTAGGAGAAATATTAGCAAATCAATCTTTGGTTCTGAAAGACATAAATATCTGGAGAATGAGATTTGCCGAAGTTAAAATGGGACTGTTTAGTAGGGCCATTACCAATCCCTCTGCAATTCCATCAAAATACCTTCATTGAGAAGTTTGTTTGTGAGACCTAGTCACAGGTCTATTTCTAGTCAAGATTGCCGAAGTTGAAGGCTTCTTCTATTTTTTCTTATTACCGTTATCTAAGGCTGTTCCTGTTTAGTTTGATCTGCCCAGGACTGATTAGTGACCACTTGCATCTCTAATAAAGCCTCAGGATTTAAGGCAATTTGATGTGCTAATGGAGAAGTCACCAAAATTGGTTCTAAAGCCTCAGGATTATGACTTGTAATATCTTCAATTGAAGAGTTTTCCGCATCATTCACTACAACGCCATCAGCTGCGCCATTATCGTCAGTACAGCTTCTAAAATCGTTTTTTCTGATTGGTGACAATAACATGTACCAGATCCTTTGAAACGATTGTTTGCAAGGTTATAAAAGCATTTGCAACTGGAACAACATCATTGGCATCTATTTTCAGCTTCCAAACTTTACGGACTCGTGATCTGCCTCGATATTGTTTAAGGTTTGGTGCGTCAATAATAGGAGGTTTATTCAATCTACATAAAGCGGCATCATGTCCTATTGAATGGCATGTCGTGCAGTATTATAGAGATTCTTAAAGCTGTCATCAATATTAAGCAATGAACTTTCACACTCTAATACCATCTGATATTGAATTGGTTGAGACAAATCAATATCTATGGGAACTCTTGCAAAATGCCCGTAGTCACCTTCAAGCGTTGCCCTATCAATTTAAATAGGAACACCGATATTGCAGGCAATGTCAGTCAAAATTCGTTGATCCCATAACTCCCATGGAAGACGATAAAAACGAGTCCATATTTGAGTTGTGGATATTTTCTCCTTATAAGGATCAAGCCTGGGTTCCACCTTTGCCCCAAACTATCTCTTTGTCAGAAACTGAATTTAGCAATAAATGGTAAAATTCGCGGCCTAGCGATGTGAGACACCAGCTATGTAGACCCCATAAAGAGGATAACTTCTCCTTCAATTTCAGAAGGGTCCCTGGGGAATCCCCTTTGTTGAGAACCACCCAAGTAATCAGGGAGTGCTGACACAAAGTTAGTCTTTTCTGATAAATTTGAGAATTAATTTTAACTGCCTGGTATGTTCCTGCCTTCGGAAGAGAAGGCAAAACAATGTCTGGTGGTGGTGCGACTATCTTCGCAAAAGTTTTAGGAGTCACTGCATCTGCATGACTTGGAATTGCATGGGAAGGTGATCGATGTTGAAAATTGTTAAAAGCAAAAAGCTCAGCATGGCTGAGATACTCATCAGTAGACGGTTTGGCTGAATCAGAACCTACTGCCGGCATTGCATTGGCGCTAATTTTTTTTTTTTTTTTCTCTATTCTTCCCAAGAATCAATCCAATACTTGCTTTGCAACTTTAGCTCTACCTATGTATTTTATTCAACTTAAAATATATTTTCTTCTTTAAAATATATGGTCTTCTTCTATTTAACCTTTAAAAAGTCGGTAACTTCTCAACCATAATAATAATACTAATACTAATACTAATAATAATAATAATAATAATAATATATTAGTTTTTTAAGATATCTTTTGAAACATAAGTGTATATAAAAATAAAAATATTTACGGTACATATTTGTACCTATCAATTATATTTCAGATATAATTAAAAAATATTTAAATAAAAATATTTAAACTATAAATGAGATCTTAAAAGTAATATATTTTTAATTAAAAATGAATAAATATTTTATTAATATAATAATTTTGTATGGTTTTGTTTGTCATAAAAACAAAATGGGTTATTAAATTTATTTTTAGTGCCATTATTTAATAATAGATTTGAAAAAAAAAAAGTGGACTTCAAAGGAACTACTTCTGAAAGCAAAATATATTCACCATCACTAGCCAAATGTTATGGGCCACACACACCAGCCACCACCCCTGTTCGTATACTTCATTTTGAACGAGAAAGATATGGAATTATTGATTAATATTTTGAAACAAATCTTTTACCGCTAATATATTCAAATTTCCAGTTTATTTTACCAATCTGAGCCAGCTAAGTTCTAGCTACATGAAATCTAACATTTTTATACGAAAAATTGAACAGCTTGATGGCATAATTTCCTTTAATGCATATATGGATTAAGAATATCAGTCTTTTTCTTCTCTTTTCATCAATTTTAAAAAAAAATGAAGATAGCATTTTTTTAAAATAAATATTAATATACAATAAATAAATTTATATTATCAGTATTGGAACTAGCTGATAAAAATTGTTTTTACTTAGGCACCCATAATTTAAAAAATAATTTTATATAATTAGGTGTATGATAAAATTTTTCCGTTAAACATATATTCTTCGGTCTTGGATTTATTTCACTTCCTCACATTATTGATAACTGACATAATTGCCTAATAAATTTTCATCATTAACACATTTGGCAAATTCATACACCCGAAATGGCTTCTCTGGCGGCCATGCGCGGTCACTACTTGCAGCTTTCAAGAGGAGCACCGCACAGGCACCGATTATGGAAATATGTCGTGTTATCGAACTTCTGCAAATTTCCACCAACTGGGATCTGCCCACAAAGCCTATTGTAGCTCACATTTAAATACCGTAGATCACTGACTTGAGCTAGCAGCTCAGGAATGCTACCATAAATCTTGTTGTGATTTAGATCCAACGTTTGCAAGCTGCTTGAAAACACAACCTTCGACAGATCAAACTCTAACAAATTCCTTGAAAGATCTATGAATGGGGTAGTTTTGTTTGGTCTAAACAACATAGAAGCATCTCCTTCAAGTTTGTTGCGAGAGAAATCAACTTCATAATAAAAATCCATATTGGCCAATGATGCAGGGATTTTACCTGAGAGTTGATTGTGAGACAAGTAAATAGCAGGTGCTTTGCCTTGAAATGCACCAAATGATTCTGGGATGGATCCTGTGAGCTTGTTTCTATCTAAACGAAGAGAAAAAAGATTTGGCAATAAAGAAAGTGAACTTGGTATTGATCCAGAAAGACTGTTGAAAGAAAGATCCAAGATAGTGAGATTCATGAGTTGGCCAAGAAACTCTGGTATTGAACCGGTAAGGTTTAGCCAGTTAAGTTGTAGAAACTTGAGGTTCTTGAGCTTGGAAATGGTAGGTTGTATCGGTCCTGTAACATTTGTTAGCTTATGAAACCTGAGAGTTTGGAGATAAGGCAAATCTCCCACTGCAGTTGGGATTTCACCAGAAAGCTCGCCGGCCAAAACGGTAAGCGAAATGATTCGGTGGGTGGTGGAATCACACTCTACTTGGTTCCAGCTACTGCAGCAATCGGTGTCTGAATTCCAAGAAGCAAGGAGGTAAGGACTGCCAAAATCTTGTTTGATTTGGAGAAGAGCTTTTTTATCACTGGAATTGCAGAGTTCTGAGAAGGAAATGGAGAAGAGAGCAGAGATGAGAATTGAAAGGAAAAGGGTCTTCATTTTCGTTTCTTGATAAATTATTCCAAGAAAATGTTGATATTTATATTTGATCTGTTAATCAGTTTTGGGAGAGTTTTGGAGTTTGGAAAGGATGATGCAGTATCTGACGGAAGGAGCATTAGAAAGTATCTATGAACAGCGCACAACCTGTTCCAAACTTCATTCATATATTGGAAGTCAAAGAAAATATGCTATGGAATTTTTGCAAGCAATTTTAAGACATAATTTTCTTTTAATTAATTTTTAAGATATACTTACTTATAGTTAAACTTGCATTATCCATTTGGTGGAAATATCAAGAATTTCAATTTTTTTTTAAATAAAATTTTGAATTTTACAGCCGCCTATAACAACTAATTTAATATTTATATATATATATATATAATGTTAAGCTCCAAAATTTTTAAGTTTAAAATTGGATAAGTGTCATTTTTCATAATTTAGTTTTCACCCATAAAAATTTATATGTTGAGTTATTAAAATTCATAATAATTTTTTTATAAGAATATAAAAATATCTTATTTCAAAATACACATGTTCTATTTTATATAAAATATTTTAATTCTATTGCATCTAAAATATAATTTTTCATTTCCATCAAAAATTATGTTTTTTATTCTAACTAAAACATTCACTTTTTCAACTATTTTTTATATTTTTTATTTTATTATATATATATATATATAACTTTGTAAGGTACAATAACTTTGTAAGTTATATTTAATTAAATTGTAATTTTGATTTACTAAAATTATTTAATTAATTATTTTAAATATATACTAAATTATATTTAATTAAATTTTAATTTTAATTTATTAAAATTATTTAATTAATTATTTTAAATATATACTATTTATATTCCATACAAAGCGTGAATTTACGAATAAAATTTTTTCAAAAACATGTTTTTTCTTTTTGTCTTTTATTTTAAGCTCATGACGAAGTGGTCCTAACTAGTTCAAGTGATAAAAAAATATAAATATTAAATTAAAACGTAAGATTTAAATTTCACATGCTCTTTTTATAGTGTTAGAAATTAATAATGTGTCCTAGTTAAAAAAAAAAAAAAAAGCTCATGATGAAGTTAAGACATAAGCCAAAATAGGGATTAAAACCTCTCCACTATCTCAAGACAAGACAAATGTTATTGACATTTCAAAAGAAAACAAATGAAAATGGACCACACCACTAATGGCTACTTGCCTGCTCAATGCTCAATATCTCAAACGCCACTACTATTCATTCTTGTGGATAATAATTATGGACATTCTAGACTCTTAAGTAAATTTTTTCATGCTGAAATTTAATTTTCACTGGTGGAATATCAATCATTCCAAAGACAAACATGCTACAACCATTATGTACATTGAGCACATAGTTAGAGCCTTTTTTATTTTGGCTTTTGTCGTTCATGTAAGACGATATATGGACATGTCACAAATTGTTTGAAAATGAGAGGAAGTAAAGGTAAACATTTGACCGATAAAAGTGGTGGGATCGATTGATAAAAAATTATTTTTATTTAAATAATATTTTTAATTTAAATTATGATATATGTAAAAATATTAAATTAGTTGTTAAATTTTTTTTTTTATCATCTTTATAATTTTTATTTAAATCAAACTGAATCAGTTAAAATTTAAACACTATGAATGGTTTAAATGAAGAAAAAAACAAATACTTGACTAATGTAATGTGAAAAGGAAATTTTAATGATTGAATGCAAGCCAATCTAAAAGAAAGGGTGCAAGGCTTGTTATACTAATTTTCTGGTAGATTTTAGCAAGTAATTAAATGATAATTTTTTTTTAAGATATTTTGAGGTACAGAATTTGATTTTTACTATTATAAATTTAAAAGGGAGAATTACCCTATATTATATAATTCATTTAAATTTAAAGAGGTCCCTATTATTTTAAAAAAATTTATGGCAGACTTTCATTAAAAAAAAAAGTTCTAGTAATAGTTACGCCTGTGTAAGACAGATTTACGGGTTTAGAGGGGATCTTTGTACGTGCCACATTTTAGATCTCTGTTGACTTTTGGTGGAAAAATATGACTACACTAGCTCATGCTACAACCATTATTCAAACAAGGATGCTTCAAATTCATCAAAACACAATGAACTGAAACCTGTTGATTATATTATTAGAATAGCTTTATATATATATAAATGTATGGAAAAAAAAACTTAAGAGTCTCATATAACATAAAAGTATTTAATTAATTATTTGAGGAAGGGACATGGTGAGATGAGGACATGATAAACCGTTTATTTTTCAATAATCCAATATTTTTTTCATACTGTAGTTCAAACAGAATTCAAAGTTCAAATTCTTAAAAATTTTATTCACTTTCAAATATTTGTTCATGGATGTAAGAGAAAAAAAATAAATTAATTCTTGAATAATAACGAACATGTCATTATTTGAATTGCCATGGTGAATTAATTGTCACATTCAACAGCATCAATAAAGATGTAAAAAGCGTGTGGTTAATTACTAATTAGCTATAAGTATTTGATTTTGGATTTTGGATTAGATTTGGAATTTAAATCCCTTTCTATTGTCTTGGCGGAGTCTGTTTTATGTAGATTCCTATATTAAATTAGTCTTTTTCCTGAAGAGCTAATTTATTAATCTGCTATTAATTTTTTATTCAATACATATTTTTGTTTAAAATATCTAATTTTTAATAAATAATACAAATTTACTAACATTAACTGAAAATACAGTAAAAATATCATATTTTAACTATATTATTTATATAAATGAGAATTAAATTAGGCCTACAATTTTGAGACAAAAGAATGATAATTTGAGGATAATTCATTAAATTTTGGTCTATCGTTATTAAAAACACAATGATTTTTTTGTAAATTTATTATAATATTTAAAGTTCTACAAAAAAAAAAGGTTCAAATTTAACAGTTTTTTTTATAATTTTAACAAAATTTATAATTTATCCAAAATTAACAATATATATATATATATATATATATATGTATGTATATGTATGTATATATATGCACACATACAACATTGCCATTTTAAAAATGAGTCACCTAGTTCAAACAAATCACCTTAGGTGTCAATATGCAGTTTTCAAAAACTTTTGATTAAAATATATATTATACTAAAATTATAAATAATTAATTAAATTAAAATATTTTATTAAATTTAAAATCAAATATATTAATATAAAAAATCATAAATGTTTTATTTTTTTTAGATACCAATCCACATTAAATTTTTATAATATGTCAACTCGAGCCATAAATTGCTGTTATTGTCTACGAATCTTGGACGGGTCAAAATTGAAGTCCTTAATTAATCTAACACATGAGCTGGATGGATATCAAATTCAAGTTCCGGAGACATCTTCAAAAGAGAATTCCTGATAAATCTTGATTAATTAGTAAACTACCACGCCACATGCTATGCTACAGTGGGAGATTCTTCCCTGTACTAGATTTCTGTAGCTGGTTATCGAGCACTATTTTTATTTAAGCGATATCTGGAATTAGAATTATATTATACGTGTTGGAAAAGTTTTATCATTTTTACAGTCCTATTTGAATTAGTCAGAACCTAAAAAATTTTAGATACCAATAATTCAGACATAAAAAAAAATAAAAAAAATTTTACTGGATGATTTTTTTTTTATTGCATTTTAACTTTCTCTTCGGTTTTTCTCATTTATTTAGAGTTTTATATGTGATTTTTTCTCATTTCAATTTGCATTTCAACTTCGAATTCTTTTTACTCTACATTTTTCTCTTGTGATTGTTGAATATTGGTATGATTTTCATTGTACCTATAAGAAAAGAAAAGAAAATATATGTTAAACATGTTTTGTATATTGTTTTCTATTATTTTCTATATAAATATATATTGTAAGTTTTATTTCTTGTTTTTTTTGTTTTTTTTTTATTGTTTGTTGTTTTTTTTGTAAGATTTATTTT
>CATIWM010483051.1:0-19319 GCA_949671775.1 Mallotus repandus
AGAACTACCAGCACTAGAAGAACCAACTGAGACAGTATATGCTGTTCCAGATCTCTTAGGAGGTCGAATAGGACATTCCTTGATGATATGGCCATCATTTTTGCAATAGTTGCAGAATTTTTTTGAACAACTTGAAGCATAATGGCCAAATCCTTTGCAACAAAAACACTGAATAGTACTCATGTCCCTACCTTTTGGCTTGGCTTGAGTTGCATAAGCCATAGGAACAAAAGTAGATTTAAGTTGTTCCATGGTGGCTTGAGTAAGAAGTCGTTGCTCCTCGCGAAATAAATCATTGAGACATGAATCCAAAGATGGGACAATTTCTCGATTCATAAGATTAGACCTGGTGCTTTCAAATTCAGATCTCAGTTTCATAAGAAATTGATCCCTCTTAGTAGTTTTATGTACAAATTGAACAGAAGTAAGACCTTCGGGAGGTAAGGCAGCATAGACAATATCAGTATATTCAGCCCAAAGATTGATGAAACTAGAATAAAAATCAGAGATAGAAAGGCTGCCTTGTTGGAGACTTGCTAGCTCATGTTCAAGCTGAAACTGACGAGCAGTGTTGTGTTGACTGTAGAGTTTTTTTAGATAATTTCACATTTCAGCTGCAGTTTTGAAGGGTCGAAGATTCAAGATAATGTTGGATTCCACAGATCCTAAAATCCATGCCATGATTTGAGCATCATTGACTTCCCACTTGGAGTGCTCATTCTTGTCTTTGTTAGGTGCAGGTTTGCTACCATTAATATGACCCCATAGATCTTTGCCTTTGACAAATATCTTGAAGTGAAATGCCCAGGCCGAGTGGTTTTTGCCATTGAAACGAATCAAGAAGACATCATACTTATCTGAAGACATGAGGCTGAGATAACTTGATCAAAATAACTAAGAATAAGGAACTGAACTAGGACTGAGAAGAAGAGACAGGAGAATTCAGAACTGAGGCTCTGATACCATGACAAAACAAAATAGAAAACTTGAGAAATAGAAGCTTAATTCATCTTTCATTCAGTGTATAAACATATTTATATACAAGTTCTAGGAGACACTACATTAATTAGTATGGTTGAGACACTACATTAATTACAGGTCTGATTGTCATAATGCAGATCTGATTGTCAGAGTACAGCAGAATCATATCTGATTGGGTCTGATTGTCAGAATACAATCTGATTGTCAGAATGTATTATGACTATGCAGCCTGTAACCAACTAATTCCTTTGACAGAAAAAGCACTTTCTTCTAATCTAAGGCAATTGATTTACATGTGTTTTTACTTTACATATGGTAGTGTTTAACCTCCAAGTTTGGAATGCAGTGTGGTTATTTCATTTATGAATGAAATAGTGTTCCTGCATGTAGTATTGAAAATCAGTTAGTAAATTATTTGAATTCTGTTTTGGTTAGGCATGGGATCTTTATTACCATGTTTTCAGGCGGATAGACAAGCAGCTTCAAAGTCTTACTACCCTGGACCTGCAGGCAAGAAGAATGTGAATATATTTATGTTTAGCTTTTTTTACTTAATTGAACTAATATTCTGTTGTTGTATAAAATAGTCTGTATCTCCGAGCTATTAGAATGCCGTAATTTGGAGCTTGCTGTTCCTGGAACATATCGAGCCGGTAAGATTAAGCTCATTGTTTCATGAGAATGTGTAGTGGTTGATTTTGCATTTCCTAAACTAAAAGGCTTTAACTCACTGTTCATGCACCAGATTCTCCAGTAGTGACAATTGCATCGTTTGCACACCAGCTCGTTGTTATAACATCCAAACAACGGCCCCGTAAACTAACAATTCATGGGAGTGATGGTAAAGATTATGCATTCTTGTTGAAGGGACATGAAGATCTGCGCCAAGATGAATGTGTCATACAGGTGGCCTCTCTTTTCACTGATATGTATATTTTTTTTCCGGCATGTTGGTTGATATGTATATTTGTCACATTTGTTCTTCACACATACCAAGCAATTTCCTACAAGAAAAGTAAAAACGAAATATGAGAAGGAAGCTGTATATTTTTCAATTTCTTTTGTTGTGAAAGTATAGTTCTTGAACTTTTTTTCCAGCTTTTTGGTCTGGTAAATACCCTTCTGGAGAATTCAAGGAAAACATCTGAGAAGGATCTGTCAATTCAAAGATATGATGTCATTCCATTATCTGCAAACAGTGGGTTAATTGAATGGGTTCCGAATTGTGACACCCTGTATCAACTCATTCGAGAATACAGGGATGCCAGGAAGGTATGTCAAGATTTAGATGCCAATTTATGGGTCTATGGTACATGCATATACAAAGTAGGTGGCTTGCTTTGTGTTTGAAGAAGCTGCAGCTAATTTATTCACACATCTTAATGGTTCCAGATCACTTTGAATCAAGAGCACAAATTAATGCTCAGTTTTGCTCCAGATTATGATCATTTACCACTTATAGCTAAGGTGGAAGTGTTTGAATGGGCTTTGCAACATACTGAAGGAAATGACCTAGCAAAGGTATGACTGGATATTTGTATCTCTTTTTTCTTCTTCTGCTTTTACTATGGCCCTTCTCAAGGTAACGTGATTTTCTCTGTTAGGTTCTTTGGTTAAAGAGTCGCACTTCTGAGGTATGGCTTGAGAGGAGAACAAATTATACAAGAAGTTTAGCAGTCATGAGCATGGTGAGTACTTCACATTCTGTGTTGTGGCAGGGCCCATCACTCATCACTCTGTGAAAATTGCTACCATCCAAAATATGACGGTCTATGCATATTTTTAAGCTTTTGGTTGTCCTATAGAATAGTGTGCCTGATAAACTAACAAGGATAATGAGAATGTTGTTTCCTATGTTTCTGGTACAAATTTCTGCTGAAGCCACTGTTTGGCCCTGATTTTAGAAGTATCATCTGATAGACTCTGGCTTCTATACAGTTGGGGTATTTTCTAATGTTCCATAATCATCATTACCTTTATTGTTAGATATTTCTGATGAAAAATTTCTAGAAGTCAATTCTAGAGGGAAAATAATGCTTGGAATTTATGTTGCATTTGTAAGAAGAATGAACATGCAGAGTAGTTGGAATATCTGTGAAATAGCCGTAATCAGTCTGCACCATTGTCCCAGCCCAGTGTTCTTAACAATTGAGAAAATAAGGGGTTTCTAACTTTGCATGGTATAAGATTTCCTTCCATTGATCTTTTTCTTTTTTTACTGATTACTTCAAACGTCCTTTCTGTTTCAGGTTGGTTACCTTCTTGGCTTAGGTGATCGACACCCAAGTAACCTTATGCTTCATCGCTATAGGTAGGTAATGATCAGAGGAATTTCAATAAGTGTTAATCCTATGAATTTTATCATATGTTTTGTGTTATGCAGTGGGAAAATCTTGCACATTGACTTTGGAGATTGCTTTGAAGCTTCAATGAACCGGGAGAAGTTCCCTGAAAAGGTGCACTTTCTGAAATTTATGCTTGCTATATGACCTCAATGAAGTTAATTTGTATTGTTTTCTTTGATGTAGGTCCCCTTCCGTTTGACAAGAATGCTTGTGAAAGCTATGGAGGTTAGTGGTATAGAAGGCAATTTCCGCTTGACTTGTGAAAATGTGATGCAAGTTCTTCGAATAAATAAGGATAGTGTTATGGCCATGATGGAGGTAGGATCTGCAGTTGCTTGTTCTATTTTATCCTTGCTTTAGCCATGTTACTAGGAGGAGATAAGATATGTAAATTGTTCAAACCTATAAATATAAATACCTTGGGAAAGTTTCACATGTGCAGATATGGTTAGTGATGAAATGTGATGTTACATGTGAGAACTGTAATCATGGCTAGAACATTGCCCAGTGGCTTTAGTTGTCTATGCAGTGGCCATTAAAAGTTTATAATAAATGTACTTGTTTACCAGACTGATTGAATGAATAATGTGGTTCTTGGTTTTATCTTTCCCAGGCATTTGTCCATGATCCTCTCATTAATTGGCGTCTTTTCAACTTTAATGAAGTTCCTCAAATGTCGATGTTTGCGAACGCTTATGCTCCTGCTGTTGTAAATGCTGAGGAATCTGCTTCAGGCAGAGAGCTCGCCCAGCCTCAACGCGGTGCTCGTGAGAGGGAACTTCTTCTGGTATTACAATATCTGAAATAATAGAAGTTTTCTATCATGGTGCAATTTTTTGTGACGTTCACAATTGGCAATTGGCTTTTGTAGGCTGTTAATCAGCTTGGGGATGCTAATGAGGTTTTGAGTGAGCGTGCTGTTGTTGTTATGGCACGAATGAGTAATAAACTCACCGGACGTGACTTTTCCCCATCATCTTCAGTTTCTGCCAGCTCTATCCAACATGCAGTAGACCAAAGCTCCTTAATTTCGGGAGATACCCGTGAAGTAGATCATGGTTTATCTGTTAAATTGCAAGTCCAGAAGCTGATTATCCAAGCCACTTCACATGAAAATTTGTGCCAAAATTTTGTTGGGTATGATGTCACAGCTTTCCCCTTTCATCCTCTTTACTGGTTTTTAAATCCATTTTAGTGTTATGATGAGCTGGTTGGACCCTAGCATTTATGCATTCATCATTTTTGGTTTCTTTTGTTTCTCTGAAAATCTTCCCAAAATATTTTATCAATCTATGATAGGTGAAGGTTTAGTTTCTAATTGTTGCTACCTTTTACTTATTTCAGGTGGTGTCCTTTCTGGTGAAAAGTCAAATCGCATTGTATGTATAGTATGTATATAGCTGATACATGGTGCAAACTTGAGAAGTTGTCGCTGGCCTTTGCTACCTATAAAGCTTGTGTAATTCATTTTTTATGTATAAACTTGTGTAATATAAAGCTTGTGTAATTTATAGTTGTATAGTGAAATAAAAATCCAAATGTGTGCCCTCTGTTGTTATAAGGGCTAGCAATTGACTCAGCTGTCTGCTGTTCCAGTAACTCCTATTAACTGCATTCCTTGTGCGTTATTTTTTAATTTGTGATATAAAGTATGACAACAAAGTAGTAGATTACAATAAGCTCCTCATAGTAAGATGATGAGTGATTTTTAACACAATTGAGGGCATTGTGCTGGCGGTTGAGTCAAGACATCGTTGTACAGCATGAGATGATATTAAATCAATCAGAATGGGTGAGGGCTTGGAGGAGCTAATGGAACAGGTTATAATATAATTTAATAGAGGTGAATTCTGGAATTCAGGCCTGCCTAAGCTCATTGGTACGTTAAGCAGGAAATAGTAATTTCAACCCAGAACAAAGTATGGGTGTGTAAGAAGTTGGACATGAATAAATGAAGCAAGCAACCAAGCCAGATTGGTAATTTCTTTTGGACACTAGAGCTTAGCTTGTACGACATGGCTTATCCTTGAAATTTGGTACAATAACTGATCCGTATAGGTGCTTTCATTTAACGCATGAAATTTCATTGTTAAAAATTCAAAAAATCACATCCTCCACAACTTACAGGCAACACCTGCAGTCGGCATTATACAAAATTGTTTTCATGATATTCTAAAAAGAAGTTCAGACAGCAGCTTCTTCCGCAGAAGAGAGTTTTTTGAGAACAAAAGCAGGATCTCCAACTCTCATTATGTTTCCTTTTCCACGACTATAATTGTCTGTCCAAATTAAATACTGCCCAAGGTAAACCTGCACCCACGAATCAGTACATTATTATTGTTATTATTATTATTTTTTTGTGATCGTTTTTCTATTCTTGGGGAAGCTTTAAATTAATTAATTATTTGGCTATTTATTGTGGTTCCAGCAGGAAGCTTTAGTTTTGCGTGAGTGCAGTTTCAGTTCTTGGAACAACTCCTACCACAAATTATATTTAGAACACATGAACTATTTACCAAATAAAAATAGTAGTTGTTCAGAAGAAAATTAAATAAAAAGCAGGAACTTACAAAATTTATTGAGTAATTTCAAAGAATAAAAAACAGATAAAATCCCTAGTATCTAAAAAAAAAAAATCCAAACCAATCCAATCATATTTCTCATTTGGTCTGGCCTTTTTCCCGCCCTTAATTTCTTGTAATGTGAGCAGACAGTAGACTTTTTATTTTACTTTTGCCTATATTGAAGCTCAAAAATTGTCACAACTGAATTAACAGTCAAATGTCCACTCTACACTCTTTCTCTCCCATATCTCTCCCCTTATCCTCTTCCCGCCAACACTCCTCAAACACACCTGGCAGCCAATCCCTTCCAAAACCCCTTTCCCAGTACAGCTCTCAGGCCTCATGGATCGAGTCTCTTCGTTCAAGCACCCGCTCCAATTTATTCCACGACGCAATTTCCACTTTCGTTGATATGATTCTTTCGGGTGCTTCACCCGATCATTTTGCCTTCCCCGTTGTTTTGAAGGCTGTGACTGGCCTTCAGGATTTGGATTTAGGAAAACAGGTTCATACCCATGTTGTCAAATATGGGTATGAATCATCTTCTGTGCCCGTAGCCAATTCCCTTATAAATTTCTACGGAAAGTGCGGAGAGTTACATGATGTATATAAGGTGTTTGATAGAATTACTGAGAGGGACCTAGTTTCCTGGAATTCATTGATTTCTGCATTTTGCCGTTTTCAAGAGTGGGAGCTTGCTCTAGAGGCATTTAGATTCATGTTGGCTGAGGATTTGGAGCCCACTTCGTTTACTTTGGTCAGCCTAGTCCTTGCTTGCTCTAATTTGCGCAAGCATCAGAGCTTGCGGATTGGGAAGCAAATTCATGGGTATAGTTTTAGAAAAGGTCATTGGAGTACATTTACCAACAATTCTTTGATGGCTATGTATGCTAATCTAGGTAGGCTAGATGATGCAAAACATCTATTTGAATTGTTTGAGGACCGTAATTTGGTTTCTTGGAATACCATCATAAGTTCATTTTCTCAAAATGAACGTTTTGTGGAAGCATTATTGCTCTTGAGGCTTATGGTAGCTGAAGGAGTTAAACCTGATGGGGTCACACTTGCCAGTGCTCTTCCTTCATGCTCCCACTTGGAGATGTTAGGTACTGGGAAGGAAATTCATGCTTATGCTTTAAAAAATGGCGATTTAGTTGAGAATTCTTTTGTGGGTAGTGCTTTAGTTGACATGTATTGCAATTGTGGACAGGTTGAAAGTGGTTGGCTAGTTTTTGATGGTATCTCAGAGAAGAAAACTGGGCTTTGGAATGCTATGATTGCTGGCTATGCACAAAATGAGGATGATCATAAGGCATTAATGCTTTTTATTGAAATGGAAGCTGTTGCTGGTCTTTGTCCCAATACAACAACAATGGCAAGTATTGTGCCTGCTTGTGCACGCTGTGAAGCATTTTCTAATAAAGAAAGCATACATGGGTATGTGATAAAGAGGGACTTGCAAAGGGATAGATTTGTGCAAAATGCACTTATGGATATGTATTCCAGGATGGGGAAAATAGAAATTTCAAATACCATATTTAATAGCATGGAGATTAGAGATATAGTTTCTTGGAACACAATAATCACTGGTTATGTTATTTCTGGGCGCTATAATGATGCACTTCTGATGCTACATGAGATGCAGCATCCAGATGAAGGTAATAACAAGCATGATGGTAAGAAACAAGTTTGTTTTAAACCTAATTCAATAACCCTTATGACTGTCCTACCTGGTTGTGCCTCCCTGGCAGCATTGGCAAAGGGGAAAGAGATCCATGCTTATGCCATTAGAAATTCACTGGCATCAGAAGTCACCATAGGAAGTGCATTGGTTGATATGTATGCAAAATGTGGCTGCTTAAACTTATCAAGGAGAGTATTTGATCAAATGCCCATTCGGAATGCTATTACCTGGAATGTAATTATCATGGCTTATGGGATGCATGGGAATGGAGAAAAGGCTTTAGAACTGTTCAAGGACATGATAACCAGGGGTGACAATAACAAGGATGTAAAACCCACTGAAGTCACCTTCGTAGCAATCTTAGCTGCTTGTAGTCACTCAGGAATGGTTGATGAGGGCTTGCATTTGTTTTACAGAATGAAAGATGACCATGGGATAGAACCTGGTCAAGATCACTATGCTTGTGTGGTGGACTTACTTGGGAGAGCAGGAAGAGTGGAGCAAGCATATGAATTCATTAATACCATGCCATCTGGTTTTGAGAAGGTAGGAGCTTGGAGTAGCTTGCTAGGAGCATGTCGGATCCACCAAAATGTAAAAATAGGGGAAATTACCGCTCAGAACCTCCTACAACTACAGCCAGATGTTGCTAGTCACTATGTTCTACTATCTAACTTATATTCATTTGCTGGACTTTGGGACAAGGCAATGGATGTTAGAAGGAAGATGAAGGAAATGGGAGTAAAGAAAGAACCTGGCTGTAGTTGGATTGAATATGGTGATGAGATACACAAGTTTTTAGCTGGGGATTCATTACATCCACAAAGTGAGAAACTCCATGATTTTCTTGAGACCCTGTCAGAAAGGATGAAAAGGGAGGGATACGTGCCTGATACTTCCTGTGTACTACATAATCTTGACGAGAAAGAGAAAGAAACTTTACTTTGTGGGCACAGCGAGAAATTGGCAATAGCATTTGGTATTCTAAACACACCACCTGGAACTACCATCAGAGTTACCAAGAATCTTCGAGTCTGTAATGACTGCCACACCGCAACGAAGTTTATCTCAAAGTTAACAGATAGAGAGATCGTCCTTAGAGATGTAAGGAGATTTCATCACTTCAGGAATGGGATCTGTTCTTGTGGGGATTATTGGTGAAATCAGCTCCCTCCCTAGGAAGACAGCAATCTTTCGTCTTTAGAGATTAGTGGAATACATCCAATTGATGTTAAGAAGTTGTATGTCTCCTTGTTCTATATTTGTTGTTGAAGTAGAATTTGGTGCACTTTCACTATTTTCGTATGCTTTAAGGTAAAATGTATGAAAGAGAAATTATACTATAGTTCAATAAGAAAATTGTACAATGCAAAAGCTGAATTGTTTTTTTTTTTTTTTAAAAAAAAACCAGGAATCACCTAGATTCTACTAATGCATATTTGGTCTGGATAATGATACATGTCACTAGTAATGACATAAATAGTGTTGTCCATGACACTAAAGATAAAATTTTTTTAGTTAAAATTACATTTTGGCCCCATATACAGGGGGCTAAGATGATGACATAAAAGAAATTTCTCTCTCCATGGACAACACTATTCATGTACCTACTAATGACATAAATCATTTTCCATTTTGTTTTTCTACATTGAACTTTTTGCCCTTTTCTCAACAATTTTTTTTTTCAATCATTAAATCTGTTTTAAACAGATGCCTGCATTACTGCATATAGGAACAATTTTGTAATTGCTTTTCAGAATGCACATGCATGTGGTTAAGTAACCAGTGGATAATTTTTCTTGCGTATTTGATCAGGTTACCGTTCATATTTCTGCTCTTGTGCATCACCTGAAGCTGGTCCTGGATGGGTAGGTCCTTGGCTTCTTTGCATGTAAATTATGGTTAGGTCCTTGGCTTCTTTGCATGTAAATTACTTCTCATTATATCTAATTGTGCTTTTGCAACTTTTAAGCAACTCTCTGAAAATCAAACAAGTTAATTTTAAGCCAAGTCTATGAATTATATGTATCTAATTATGCGGAGCTCAACTTTATAAGAAAACTTCTTAAGAAATATTAGTCTTTAATTGTTGTTCTCTAAACATTTTCATAAAATGTGACTTCTTCCCTCGGTGCTCATATCTGTTGTGGTTAGTCTTAAATTCTGTTTTTCCTCTAGACAATATGTCCTAGAATATGGGACTGAATGGTGGATTTGCTGAAGTAGACTGCTTTTGATTTTTTTTATTTGCTGCTCTTTTTTCAAAGTTTCTTCATTTTTTTGAAGCCTATTTCTTTCTTATAATTTTTATAGGAAACAGAAAAGCCGTTAGGCATCTCTAATTTTATTCAATGTTTTTTTTTTCTTTTTATATATTTTAAGGTTGACCACCTTTTAACATTGTCAGGAAAAGTAAAAAGTGTTTCCTTTCTAATGCAATCTCTCTCCCTCTTCTGTTGAAAATTTACGTGGTTTTGCAAACTTGATGGCATAGAGATGCTAATATCCTGACTGCTACTTTAAGAAGATAATAAAATTTTTAAGATTTTGGAATCCAATTCTTCTCCCTTCTTGGAGTATTATTTACTCATGTTTCTATTAATATAAATTTCTAATTTATAGGAAGAATGATGAGATTAGGAAAGAGGCTGTCGATGCACTTTGTTGTTTGGCACATGCTCTCGGGGAAGACTTCACCATTTTCATTCCATCAATCCACAAACTTCTGTTGAAGCATTGGTTACGGGTCGGTATTCTAAAAGATTTATCTTCTTTTCTTCTCTCTCTCCCCTTCTTTTTTTTTCCTGGGTTATTTTAGGTACTAAGTGATTGCTCATTTGTACTATAAACTAAGTATGTCATTGGTTCTGCGGCATAAAGAATTTGAAGAAATTGAGGGACGTTTGCGGAGATTTGAACCTCTGATCCTAGGGGGCACAGCTGCACAAAGGTTGAGCCGACGACTTTCAGTGGAGGTTATAAGTGACTCATTAAATGATATGGACAATGACCCTTATGAAGATGGGACTGATGGGCAAAGACAGCTTAGAGGTCATCAGGTAGTTTTTTATTTCTTCATTGAGGTTTAAGGAGTTCTATTACTGCTGCAGACTGCAGTATACCTTAGATGTATAGATATGTAATTGACTGCCAAACCTTGTCAAGTCTTTTGCCGAAAACAAGGTAGGATCTTTTTAACCCAAGGTGCCCATATAACATGCCAAACTTGATATATGTACATGTTTTGGCTAGGGAGGGATTGAATCTTGTGTTTCATCCTATGAATTGCCACAACTCAAAAAGTATAAAGGTTATATTGTCATACTTTATATATTAGCAATAAATGAGTATAGTTGACGGTAGAAACATGAATTATAGACCATTTACTTAACTGAGTATTAACAAATATTTGTTGGTTTTAAGCTTATGTTATACCCGTCTCAATATGCATTTGTTTTCATGCCGGTAATCGTAGTGTTGAATGGTGGGCATTTGAGCTACTTACGTTGCTAGCTGGGCTTTTACCCAATTCAAAGCTTGAAACATCTGTTCTTTCTATTTGGTAATGCCATCTTTGTCTATTCTTTTTCTGTTGGATTGATCAACAAAAACTTCAACGTGAATGCTTGTGACTAAATTCTTTATCATTATAATCAGCATCATAACCACATTATTGCACTACTATGTACAATCTGGATTTGGTGCTGCTGCAAGGTTCAATTCATACCTTTTTTCCATTGAAGAATCTAAATAATCTCTTTAATTACCAGTGCAAATTGATTGAATTCTTCCATTCTTTTGCACAGTGTTCGAGTTTCAAATGAGCTAGGATCAGGGAATCCACGAGTAGCTCGATCAGTTGTCCATGTATTTCTACTTGTTTCAGCTATAGAGGCAGCTATCCTTAGCACAGTACTATTCCTCTGTCGCCACATTCTTGGATATGCTTATAGCAACGACGAGGAAGTTGTAAAATATGTTACTAATATAACTCCCTTGCTTTTTCTCGCCATTATGACGGATGGTTTGCTGGCAGTACTTTCAGTTAAATGGCTCAGATTTTGCAATGCAACATTAAGTATAAACTGAGACGAATTGTACACAGACCGCCTTGTTCGGTTATTCAAGAATGTTAATTTCCTGATTAAAAAGTTTTGGATCAAATATTTATTTTAATTTTGTTACTTTTTATAGCCCCCTATAAGATCAGTCATGCTTCGATACCATGTTAGAATATGACATGTGATGTGATGATGTTTTGTGGCAAACTGGCGGGGGTTGCTAGAGGATGTGGGTGGCAGCGTATAGGGCTTTTTATCAACCTTGCTGCCTATTATTTTGTTGGACTTCCAATTTCTGTTGTACAATGCTTTGGTCTACATATGAGAGGCAAGGGTCTTTGGATTGGAGCACTGACAGGCTCTATTGTGCAAATTGCATTGCTTAGACTCGTTACTGCTTCAACAAATTGGCCAAAACAGGTTACTCTGCTTCTGAAGTTAGCTTATTGGTACAAAAGAAGATGTTTAAGCATGTTATAGATTGAACTTTCTTTCTGCTTGTAAATTGTAGGCAACAATGGCTAAGAGAAGAATATTCAAGGGACAATAACCACATAGTCCATGGCAGCATTGAACTATGAAGAAAGAAATGGGAAAAATGGGAATGTCCATAAGATAGAAATTTTTTGTCAAAAAAAAATGCCGTTTTACTTGATATTGCTTGTAAATAGAAGATTCTAAAGCAAATGGCAATCATAACTATTCCTTCAAGATTGAACAGTATTTCTCCACGATTGTGCAATATTTCTCCATTCCAAGCCTAAGCAAGATTAAAGGAAAAAAAAATGCCGTTTTACTTGATATTGATTGTAAATATAAGATTCTAAAGCAAATGCCAATCATAACTATTCCTTCAAGATTGAGCAGTATTTCTCCACGATTGTGCAATATTTCTCCATTCCAAGCCTAAGCAAGATTAAAGGAAAAAAAAAAAGAAACTATATGTATCTACCTGTCAAATATAAAATACTCAAAGTACGTGTAACTCATTGGATTATGAATTGTTTATAATTCACTAGGTAGACTACAATCATGATCAAGAATTAGATGTTACAGAATTAAACACAAAACATCTTTTTGTTTGGTCGATAATTAGGGTATAGAATTCTATACTTAAGTGGGTGCTATGAAAGCACATGGATTTGGATTTGGTACAAATCCATTGTTTTGTTCTTCCAACAACCGAGAGGTCAGGGGGAGATCGAAGATCAAACTCATGACCTCAACCTTAAATGTCCATTATTTGGTAATGTGTAGTAACTTATACATGAGTGATTTTGTATTTCAACAAAATCCAAAATGAATTTGATGCGCACCAAAAGGAAAATAAAGATATGATCAAAACAATGAAGCAGGATGACGTATAATGATTTATATAATAAAGACTAAACTCTTCTGTACGTGTCCTTCTGTAGATTATAATCTTTAAAACATATAGTAATTTCAAGATAACAATATAAAATACAAGCACACAAAAAAATCTTATTATTGCACTTTAACTAATCACTAGCACTTCTTGCACATCCTCGATCCATGGCCTCTCCTTTCTTCCTTTTCCTTGTGTGCGTGACAAGGGGTGCTGCTGAACCATTAATTAATAGTGACGAGGTGGAGGATAGTGGTGATGCCAATGCGGAGGTGGCCGATAAGGGTCAAAATAAGGTGGTGGAGGAAGACAAGGAGGAGGAGGAGGAGGAGGTGGTGGATGGTGATGAAATGGTGGGGGCGGAGGTGGAGGGTGGTGGTGATGGTGATGGTGATGAAATGGTGGGGGTGGAGGTGGAGGATGGTGATGGTAATGGAATGGTGGAGGGGGTGGCGGTGGACAGTGGCAGTCTGATGGTGGACAATGGCAGCATTGTGGTGGGGGTAGAGGTGGTGCACAAGGTTCTGGTGGTGGTGGGGGAGGCATCTTTTTGGCTGAAGTATAGCTACGAAGATTAGATAGAACAATGATTTCTTGTTGGTTGAAGATTTAAGGTGTAGAAGTGGGACTTAGCTTATATAGACAAAGAGAGACCGTGTAGTACAAGAAACTTAGACGTGTGGTTTTGACTTTTAGATGGAGTAAGACTCATAGATGAATACAGATGTACGCAAATTTCCTTAACCAAGAAGCATCCAGATTCAGAGTGTTGATGTTGATATGTTCAACTTGATGATGCTTGTAGATAGAACAATTTACATTATTAAGGAAACGATTCTAATTTAAAATGTGCCGGTCTTGATTTTTTTTGTTAAAAAATATTTATAATTTTGGTGAGATTTGACTTCATTTTTATCACTTCTAATGCAATAAAACCAGGTAACAAACATACAAATAAGGTTTTGAAATTAATTTTTATCAGGAAGTTTTATGTTTATATTCCACGATATGATCAAAAGATTTTTATTCTAGTTGATATAAGAAGTGAGAACATTATCAACTATTCAACTATGTTAAGATAATTAATTTTACATCACTTATATATTTAGGTAAGATTATATATTTATTGGATATTTTTATTTACTAGCTTAAATTTTAAAATAGATGAAGATTTAGTTGGTATGCATATTTTTAATTAGATTTATTTAATTTCTTCATATGGTATTAAAGTTCTGATCTTTAAGATAATACCATATTCTTGCACAATATTACCAATATAAAAATAAAGAGAATTTTTTAATAAGAAGATCGTATGCCTTAAATATTAATGGTTGTAAGGGGTAACTCTCTCATTTTAAATTAAGAACGGTATAATTCAAATCTACACGTTATAATACCCTTTCTTTTAAATCACTGATAAAAAGATTTGAATTCTATACTCCATGATGCTCTTTGAAAGTAGTTTTTAATTGGCTACTCTTTCGCTAGCAAAAATAAAAAGAAATTATTTGAAGTATATTAATTTTTTAACAATAATATAGATCCCTTAATTTTTGCAATTGTAAGAATTATGAAGCAATCTTCTTCTCTTGATAAAAATTATATAGCAATGATTAATAGGAATTTATTCACTTCAGATATAGAGATTAAGTGTATAATAAAATTACTAAATAAATATTATTTAACACAACAAGTACGCACATTTAATTTATAAGCAATAAAATTTTATTAAACATTGACAACAGGTACACTCTTATGATAGACTTAATAGTACCAGCGTAGATTGTCGCATAGAAAGAGTACGTAGCACAATATAGTAGCAGAAACAAAATGACATTGACATTTTATTCCATTAAGCGCATATCGACGTACGTATGTCAATAGTGGTGATGGTGGTGATGATGACCATGGTGGTGATGATCATGGTGGTGATGATCATGATGATGTGGAGGAGGAGGTGGTGGGGCAATAATAACTGTTGGAGGTGGATGACAAGGGTCGCATGGTGGGGGTGGTGGTGGTGGAGGTTCAACAACAATTACACGAGGTGGGGAATGTGGGCTGCATGGTGGTGATGGAGGATCAAACGGGCTAGGTGGGTGGCAAGGATCAAGTGGTGGCGGAGGCTGAACAACAACTACGGGAGGTGGAGAATGTGCACATGGTGGTGGTGCATAAGGGTCAAATGGGTACTCATGCCTGTGATGCCGGTGATGTTCCATATTTTCTTGAAAACTAAGTAACCTTACGCATTAGCTATCAAAATGAAGATATTGCCAAGATGAAAAAGAGAAATTGGATTCCATTTATAGGATGAAGAAGTTGGTCATTTTTAGAAAAGGAGGAGGAAGAATGTTGTAGAAACTTGGGTAGACAAGTAGTTGTAAGTTAGACTGGTGGTTTAATGTAGATGTATGACTTAGCATATCAAACACAATGTTGGATTCAGATGGATAGCACTAGTGCTGAGAAATACATATATAACAAACAGAAACATATACTTCAATGTTGGTAAGTAATGTTATTTAAGAAAGATTGTTGAATGTTACTCTAATTAGTAAATAATATATATATATATCTTTTATAGTCTATTAATTGATTCTAAAAATCACAATGTTTATAATTTGTTATACATTTATTTTTAATTTTGTAATTTGGTAAAAATATTCCAATTTGGTCAATTAGTTATAATTTTAGCACAATATGCAATTTCGTCAAAAAAATAAAAATGTATATGTGACATTTGAGGTGATTATTATTTAAAATGGTCTCGTGCACATTATTTTTTATTGATTTTGATTAAAATGTAAATTGTACTAAAATTGTAAATAGTTTACCAAATTATGACATTTTTATCAAGTTTTAAAGAGTTAGAATAAATTTGCAACAAGCTATAGACACTATGATTTTTCATATCAATTAGTCTTTTTCATTTGTAAATCAAACTTTGATTTTTATAGAACATAACTTAATCTTAAATATAATAAACTAATGTGTTTTATACTTAATTGAAAAAAAATAATTTTATATGAATTAAAGTGCATATATACTAGCCTAAAAATATCGGTCTGAAAAAAGGGAAAAAAAATTGTTCAACCTTCAAAAGATACACCAAAGTTGTCTAGCCACAAGTTCAAATTATCAATAGAATTTGCATTTGCGTGCGGAACTCGACTGGAGAATTGAATGTAAGTTGCATAGATGAAATGTTAGGAAATGAACAAATGGTCTGGTTTTTTAGCTACATTGCATATGATGAGTAGGTATTCATCACATTCTCAACCATATTTTCAAACTTCAAACTTGCGATAATTTAATTATAAGAAAGGAAATTTTTTTTTCTGTTGATATAACATTTCCAGTAATTTTAAAGTGGCTGAAAATAGAAATTCCTTCTACAATCTAATGCCTAAAGAATCATTTTGATATGATATTATATGAGTTTTATCTAATGTTTGCTAATTATGTTAAAATAACTAAGAATTAGCTAAATTAGATTTTTTTAAAAAATTTAAAAGTTAAACCAAATATATATATATATATATTAAATGTTGAGGTCTAAAGTTATTAAGTCCAAAATTTAACAAATGTCTTTTTTTTTATAATTTAACATTCACCCTTAAAGACTTTTGTGTTGAGTGATTAAAATTCACTATATTTTTCTATAAAAAATATATAAAATCTTATTTTAGAATGCACATGTTCTATTATATGTAAAACACTCTAATTTTATTAATTCTAAAACATTACTCTTTCTTTACATAAGAAATTATGTCTTTTATTCTAACTAAAACATCATTTTTTCAATTATTTTTTATTTTTCTTTTATTTTATTTATTCAAATATTATTATTACTATACATATTATAATAAATTAAATTGTAGTTTAAGTTTATTATAATTATTTAATTAATTATTTTAAAATATGTACATTTTTACAATTTTTAAAATGCGAATTCACAACTCGTTAAATATAAACTAGTCGTGATTCTGTGCAATGTGTACACTGTGAAATAAAATAATATAAATAATTTGAATGGAATAATAATTAAATAAATTAAAAATAAAATAAATTACATTATTTTTATTTTCTTTAATTTTTATTGCCATACTTTTTTAGTTATAATAAGATTTGTTTTTATAATTATTAAATTATTTTTTAAAATAAAAAATTATTAAATTAGTATTGAAGTATGTATAATAGTGTTTTAGTTATAAATAATATTAAGTAATTACTATAACTTTTTTAATTTTTTAATGGTTTAGAAAAAATATTTTAAATAATTTAAGGTAGAAAAATACGTAATATGTACATAATTTTAGAATTTAAGTAGTTTTAAAATATGTATAATAGTGTTTTAATTAAAAAATAATACTAAACAACTATTAAAAATATTTTATTTTTAATAAAAAATTAGGATTTTAATAGCTTAACACGTTAGCTTTTAAGGTGAATACTCAAATATGAAGGTGAACACTTGTTAAATTTTTAATTTAATATATAGATATAGATTGCAAATATTCATTTCTTTATTTTTTTAGATAAGCCTTTTTATAGCAAAATTTATTTTTATTATTTATTAATATTTTGGAGGAAAATATATTTTTGAAATGCATACCCAACTGAAAATTTTAAACTTAAACATCCAACACATGTGAAAAATTTCCAAAACTAAATTATATATTGATTTTAATTATTTTTGAAAAAAAACAAATTGACAGGATTAAAACCAAGCTTAGAACATGTTCTAGGTACAACAACTTTGGCTAACGAATTGGCAATGAAGTTGTGGATAAACCTTAAAAGACTAGTAAACATGTAACATGAGCTCTAAGGCTTTTATCACCCGGCCTGCCATTAAGCAAATGATAAAAACGTCAAGGAGGTGAAGAAAAAAAATTAAATGCATATTCTTAATTAATGTTATAAAAATAGAACAAAGGACCTGCTCCAAGGTGTGTAACAAAACCAATTTTTCCAAAAGCAATATTTACAGTGTACAATTTATCTCCAGAATACAATGAAATTTGGTATTTTTGTAATGGAATTTATTCAGAATTGGGCGATATCAAAAGTTAATCCCTGTAGAAAACTAACCTTGATATTTATAGAAAATGAATGAATAGTTATAATTTTTTGCAACAGTGATGTCTGTTTGAATAAACAATCATGTCTATTAGCCTTACAGACACGTTTTTTGGCCACATTCATGTCTATTATTTTAATTGATATGTTGTTTAACAATAGTCATATCTTTTGTTTAAATGATCTAACTCTTTTGAGAATGTACAACAATCTCCCCAAAATTTTGTAAATTATGTGCATAAATATAGGTATCTTACGATTTGAACAAATACTTAGTGAAAGTTCAATACAACAAATCTAAATAATATGGTAGACAGAACTTTGAACCAACTATTCTTATTGATAAGTTATAGAAATATTTTGCACACATAATTTAATATATACCATTACAATTTTACAAATAAATAACACATTATAGGCCTTGTGTCCATATCGTTCAAGAGTGCGTAGAGCCAAGTCCTTAAACTCCTTGAAATGGCCATACTTCACACTCATATAGATGGATCTATACGAAGCAATTTTGATACTTTGACTAAATGTTCATAGATCCATTAAGAGATTTTTAAATTACACTTCCTTTCCAATGTAAGTTCCAAACACTATTAACCTCGGGATGTAATAAAAATTCAACATAGTGCTTCCAATCATTCTAATGATGTACTTTGACTCTTTAAATTTAAGAATTGATGTAATACCAAGCATCAAGTTAAGTTTCCATCAATGGTGATTTGACAAAATGGGATTGAGACACATCCCTCTTGACGTTTTATTTACCACGTCCCTTGGCAATGTCTTTGTTAGCGGATCAACCAAATTTTTAACTTAACTGCACATAATTTATTATGATTAGACCATTAGAGATTAAATCTCTAACATAATTATATATAAGGTGTTATAATCCGAATTTTTTTATAAATTATAAAATTAAAATTTGAAATTTTCAGTGTTAATAAATATTTTATTAATTTTGATATTTAATTATTATTGAAATTTAATTTAAAATTTTCGGTGTTGAATAATATTTTAAAATTACTAATATTAATAATATTATTTATGTAAATTATTGACGTAGTGTATTTTAATACACTTTAAATATTGTTAAGTATATATATATGAATATATTTATGTGGTAGAGAATAAATATGGAGAAGATACTTTAAATTAAAAATAGTATTTGAAATGTCTTTTTGTACTATTAATAAATATTATATTATATGTAATTTTAAATTAAAT
>CATIWM010483067.1:0-10268 GCA_949671775.1 Mallotus repandus
TATTTAGTTTATATTTTTTACTCATGTTTGTTGTATGTTATTTTTATTTTTATTTCTTATTTTGTTCAATTTAGATTCTATTTTCATTTTTCATTCTAGGTTCATTTTATATATTTTATTATATTTTATTACTTCAATAGGATAAATTTTTATTTATTTTACTTTTTTTAATTTTATTCTTTATTTTGATCATTCATTTTATTTATGTTTAAACATGCAGAAATATAAAAATTAAATCTAGAAATTATATAAATTCATAAAAATGTGAAAAATATAAATTTTAAACATTAAATCTGAACCAAACCCAACCGAACCGAACCACACAATATCAATTAGGTTTTCGATTCGGTTTTCTCGAAAGGAAAATACAACTAAACATATAAAAAATCATAGAAAATAAACATGCAGAAATATAAAAATTAAATCTAGAATATACATAAATTCATAAAAATATTAAAAATAGAAATTTTAAATATTATATATAAATAGTAAACATAAAAAGAGTGGGAATTAGAGTTTCCAGACGTGCACTTGGGGGTAATAGAGATTCAGGGTTGGAGTATGTACTTTGATGGTGGTGTCAATAACAAATGAGCAAGTATCGGAGTAATTCTTATCACGCCAGAAGGAGAAATGATTTTTATGACAAAAAGATTAGAATTCAAAGTGACAAATAACCAAGTTGAGTACGAGGCCTGCATCTTCGGGTTAGAAGCACTACGAAGTGTGGGGGCAGAAGAAATTACTGTTTATGGGGATTCTATGCTAGTAATAAGACAAGCCTTAAAGGAATGGGAGGTGAGGGAAGATTGACTACGACTGTACTTGGATTATTTGATGAATGTATCATTATCTTTCACTCAGTGCAAATTCATTCATTTGCCACGAGAAGAAAACCAATTGGCTGATGGACTCACCACTTTAGCTTCAGTATGGGAGAGTGGAAGGTGAACTGAAGTCAAACCTCTTATTCTAGTAAAGTCTCAAACCCCCTGTTATGAGGAGATAAGAGTGATGCCAGTCAATACTACTGAGAAGCCGTGGTTCCATAGTCTACAACAGTATTTAGAAGCGGGACAATTCCCTTAAAATACGGATAAGAAAGAAAGAATGTCTCTCAAAATGTTATCTCATCAGTTTATTAGTCACAATAGAATACTGTATAAAAGGATGCCAACCGGGGTACTTCTAAGATGTGTTGATAAAGAAGAGGCACAGAAGCTCATGGAAGTAGTTCACGAGGGCGTGTATGGGCCACATATGAATGGGATAGTCTTGGCTAAGAAAATAGCATGCCAAGGTTACTTCTAGTTGACGATGGAAACAGACTATGTGAAATTTGTGAAGAAATGTCATAATTGTTAAGCATACGGTGATGTTAGTCATTTATCGTCCATGGAACTTTAGGGGATCACTTCTTTTTGGCCGTTTGCAGTTTGGGGAATTGATATTATAGGGGAGATAAAGTCAAGAGTGTCGAATGGTCATCGTTACATTGTGGTGGCTATTGATTATTTCTCCAAGTGGGTAAAGGCGGAATCATATACTACTGTTGAGTCAAAACAAATGGCGAGGTTTATTGAAAGAAATATAATATGTCGGTACGAGTTACCTCATCATGTTGTCACTGATAAGTGTTTAGTTCTAAGCAAAGGCAGTTGTCTTATTAAAGGAGTACAAAATTAAGCACCATAGGTCATCATTGTATAAACCACAAGCAAATGGCGCAGTTGAAGCTGCAAATAAAAATGTGAAAAGAATCTTGGCTAAAATGATGAAAAATTATAGAAATTGGTTGAACTATCTATAATTCGCGTTATGGGGATATAGGACTACCACTAGAACGTCAACCAGTGTAACTCTATATTTTTTGGTATATGGATGTGAAGCAATATTGCCAATAGAGGTGGAGATTCAATCATTATGGGTTTTATTAGAGTCCAAGATCCCTAAATATCAATGGGTGAAAACCAGATTGGCGCAACTAACGTTGTTGGACGATAAGAGAATAAAGGCGATGTACCATTCACAATTATATCAAAAGAGAATAACCCGAGCTTATAAAAAGAAAGTCAAACCTGGAAAGATCAAGGAGGGTGATTTGGTATTAAAGCTCATCAAGCCAATCATGACTGATCTGAGAGAAAAGTTTAAGCAAAATTGGGAGGGTCCGTATGTAGTAAAGAAGCTGTTTTCCAAGGGTGCTGCAATTATATATGATATGAAAGGAAATGAGTTCAGAGAGCCCATCAACCTAGAAAAACTCAAGAAATACTTTATGTAAAGTCTTTTTAGGGAGGAAACCTTAAAAGAGGATGTCTAAACAAAAGTTAAGGACAAGAAACATAAAAATAATAAAAAAAATATAGAGAGAAAGAAAAATAGTTAGTTGGAAAACTTGCAAAGGAAAGCCACATAACTACAGAAGTCGTGTCAGAAGCAAAGTGTATAATTATTTGTGCTTGAATAAAAATGAAATAATTTGTCTTATTTGTTGTCAAACATTACATAAAATGTCCATTACAAACTGGATAACAAAAAGAAAAGAACATTAGACAAAAACAGATACAGATAAAGTTCCAGAAACTAATTTTTCTTTCTTTTCTTTTGTTGAGCACCCTGGACACTAAATGCATGTAGTTCCACTGTTCTTCTATTTTGCATAAACTCATCATTCTCTGTCTGTTGAACCTGAATCCACTCCTTATACAGGTCATCAGTAGACAGGTCTCCATCATAGGTGATGTTCCTCAAAATGGTTTTACGAGGCCAGGTGGTGATCAGATTATCCATAAAATTCTAAGAAAGGGGCCCTGACTCAAATTCATGTGCTGGATCCACAATCAACTGCTTCATCCCATATTGCCGACAAAGACGGGAAGGATTGTAGAAAGTAGCAAAACACAATCTTGCTACCGAGACGCAATAGGTATAAGAACGAATGGTCACATGCTTAATTCTCCACCATGGACATATCCACTGAATTGCAGTAATAATCGGAATTTATGTGGTTATTAATATTATTGTTTTATTCTATTATCATCATCATTATTATTATTGGTATTATTAGTATTATTGAGATCCTTGTTGTGAATTTTTTATTATATTTATTGTTATAATTATTATTATTATTATTATTATTATTATTATTATTATTATTATTATTATTATTATTATCTTTGTGAGCATTATTATTATTAATATTGTTATTATTATTATTATCATTATTACTATTATTATTACAGTTGTCTTGGTTGGTATTATTATTATTATTAAAATTGTTATTTTATTTTTATTATTATTGTTATTGTTATTTTTATTATTTTGATATTATTATTATTATTATTATTATTATTTAAAAAAAATAGAGAAAAGAAGTGGGTAAGGGCTTGACACGTGGCAATGGGTGTGTTATTTAAAGGAGGAAGATGGTCTATAACGGGGAGAAGAGAAAAGCAATAGGTTTAGTCTGCTTTAGGTGGAAAATTACTTTTTAATACCAATACTTTTCATCTTCTTCGTTTAACACTCAAACGAACTCCGATCGACCTCAAATTTGATCGGTAGATTCATCTCGTCCTCCTCCTCGTTCCAGTAGTGATCATTTTGGGAGAGGTGGCTCAGAATAGTGCAGAATTCATGTTTTTTAGTCAGACTTCTACCTCCATTTTACATTATTCTGACGATTTTCTGGTAACTTGGTTGACTCCATTGCATTTTTCTGGATGTCAGAAGTCCGTAGCAGCTGACCATGCATCTGATCTACACTCGTAGAATATTTGACGAATATTTTAAGGCAATTTTGGTTTATTTAGTGTATATTTTGAGTTGTTTGAGGCTAGAAATGCGTTCTACTAATTATAAGGAACATTTTGGTATATTATTCATAATTTTCTGAGATTGCTGGATTTCAGGTTACTATTCTGGTTTGGGCTACTGTTCTGACCCAAAATTTTTTATATTTTTAATAAATTTTATAAATTGTGTATAGTAAACTTTGTTGAGAGAATTTTGTGAAATTATGTATGGATTTTAAGATATGAATTTTTAAAGATTATGTTTAAATATGTATTTTTGAAAAAATTTATTAGAAATTAGTAATTATTTAATTTTAATCAAATTTATTGGTATTTATTCTGTTTTAGACTATTTTTAAATAATAAAATTATGAAAATAATTTTTATAATTAATTTTTAATTTTTAGTTATTTAGTAGTAATTTTGGAAAATAAATGGAAAATAAATTTATTTATTATTTTCCAAACTTTAATGAGCCTTTTATTATTTTTATGACATTATTGAGTGATTTTAATAGTTAGTTACAAATAATGCTAATTTAATTGTAAAATAGATATTTTATTCCATTAATGAAATTTTATTTATAAACAAGAGTTTTTATTATTTATTTGGAAATAGATTTCCTTTATATTTTTATTATATAAATAAATTAAATTGTGATAGTAAAAATGAATTTTATAATACAGTGATTTGAAAAAATTATATATTTTTATATGTGTTGGTTCTCGGTTGAGCATAAAGTGTAGTTTGGGGGCCTAACCCGAGATGTGTTTTGAAGTGTGTTTGCATGCAGAAACGGGTCTACTTTTAGTAGAGAGATGTTCGTTTTACAAAGGAGATTCTACTGAATTTTTGGTAGATTTCTCGTAAAATGTGACATCGATTTGTGTTAAGTTTTGAGTGTTATTAGAGTCGTGTCTATATTGAGTTTTTCCTTAGAAATCTAGAATGTATAAGGTTAGGATTTTAATCCTAATTATTTTTATTATTTCTCCTATAGCCGCACCGAGAGCAGGGCCTATAGGACAGGGCCAGTCGAGTTATCACCGAGGAGAGCTTTCCACCTGTGAGTTATTATTATGTGTATGCATGTCATGTAGAAATCCTTACCCAGCATCCAAATATTTGTGTTAATGTGAATAAATATGTCATGCTGCATTAAACCTTTATTTGTTATTTATCTTCATGGTAATTACTATTATATATATATTTAATTAAATAAAATTATACAATGTGAATATTGTGTTCTTGACTTGGATGTTATTTTTTTTATTATAATCGATATGAATTGCTATTGTGATGTGTTATTTGTGGAGGACAGTAGTAGAACGTGCTATCTAGTGGGCTACACTAAGACAATTGCGCAACAGTACGCCAGATGCTAGGTTTTGACATAATGATTAAATAATTTATTGAGATTTGTGGTTGAGAGTGGTGTGGCTGCGGTAGTTCGGTTGATTTATTGTCTCAGGGCTAGTCATACCAGTAGTGTAATTGCGGAAGCTCGGTTGACTTAGTGTCTCAGGGCCAGTCATAGCAGTAGCGAGACTGTTGTAGCTCGATCAACTTAACATCTTGGAGCCAATCCACTACTAAATTGGAAAAGAGAAATATTATTGGATTTAAGCGGGTCGATGGCCAGTGAAGTTCAGTGTTGAGGTTCTAGACATTCTTAGGGTTCTGCTCCAATTCTCCACTTATTTTCATTTACTGTATTGATATAAAAATTATTTTGAGCATTTGCGTGAAATGCATATATAAAATAAATATATAAATATTATTATAAATGTTTGAGTGAATGTACCTTTAGGTTGCATGCATATATATAATAATAATTCACTCAGTGAGGTCTGATCCCCCTCAATTATTTTTCAGGATTCTTTTTAGACCTCCCCCAGTTAACCTCTACGCCGGACTCTTTCTTTACCGGTTGATTTATGTATTTTTTTTAAACTATCATTTCTTGTATTTATTAAATGTTGCAGTAGTAGTACATACTTCTTGTAGTTTGTGATGATGTTATAGTTTGAGGTTGTGTACTTGAATATTTTGTAAAATATTTTATTATGATATGATATTGGAGAATTCCTTATTGTTGTTAAAAGTTTTAATTCTGAGGAAAATGTGTGGTTATGTTTGGTGTAAGTTATGTTTAAGACTTGCGACAGGTTCCGGATTTATGAGAATTCCCGTTCCCTAGTGTCGGTCATCACTCCTAGGTTTGTGTCGTGACAATGTTGGTATCAGAGCCTATGTTTAGTATTATTTAACCTAGGTTGGCAAAGTTCGAGTTTTCTTTGAAACTATTGCAGCAATTAAGTTCGATTATGTCCTTGAAAAGTCTTCCTTGCTTTTAGATTTCTGCGTAACCATTAGGATATTTGTTTGTTACTTAAATTGTGTGTTTTATTTCTTTTCTTTTCAGTATGAAGAGAGCGCGAGCCGCTCCATCGGCCGACGAGGCCGATAACGGAGAGTCTTATTAGGATGAAGTTCTACCTCATGTGTAGGCAATAGCTCGATTGACTTAGTGTCTCGGGGCCAGTCATACCGGTAACGAGACTGCTGTAGCTCGGTCGACTTATTGTCTCGGGACTAGTCCACTACCAAATTGAAAAAGAGAAATATTATTGGATTTAAGTGGGCCTGACAACCAGTGAGGTTCAGTGTTGAGTTTTCGGACATTTTTAGGGTTTTGCTCCAATCCTTCACTTGTTTTCATTTACTACATTAATAAAAAAATTGTTTTGAGCATTTGCGTGAAATGCATGTATAAAATAAATATATAAATATTATTATAAATGCTTGAGTGAATGTACATTTAGGTTGCATGCATATATATAATAATAATTCACTCAGTGAGGTCTGATCCCCCTCAATTATTTTTTAGGATTATACTTTTTAGACCTCCCCCAGTTGACCTCTTCACCAGACTCTTTCTTCATCAGTTGATTTATGTATTTTTTTTTAAACTATCCTTTCTTGTATTTATTAGACGTTGCAGTAGTAGTACGTACTTGTTGTAGTTTGTGATGATGTTATAGTCTAAGGTTGTGTACTGGAATATTTTTTAAAATATTTTATTATGATATGATATTAGAGAATTCCTTATTGTTATTAAAAGTTTTAATTATGAGGAAAATTTATGGTTATGTTTGGTGTAAGTTGTGTTTATGGCTTGCTACGGGTTCCGAATTCATGAGAATTTTTATTCCTTAGCTCATGTCATGACTCCTGGGTTTGGGTCGTGACAATTGCAGAGTCTGGGAAAGCGATCAACCAGTTCATCATATCTCCTGAAAGTGGTTGTAGTCTCCTAGTACGACAGTGCTTTACTTTATAACAAACAATATCTCTAGAAGGCTCGAGCAATCTCAATTTATCATGCAACCAAGCCTGTAGTGGAAAGCGATAAAAAAATAAAGAGAGAGAAAGAGTAGGCTAACCTCCAGCAGCAGTGGACGCTCAAAAAAGTGTCGAGTTTCTGAAAATCCATCAAGCCCAATGATTGTTTCTGCCAGAATGAGTGGTAAGGGATTAAAGCCCATCTCCACTTGATCCAAGATGTGGAGAACCTTAAGATCACAGTTGCCAAAAGGAGAAACAAGTAAGAATTGTGCATAAGCAGAGAGCAATCATCCAAGGCCAGTAGACCTCCTTAGCATCCACAGCTACGACAGCCTCCAAGAAGGATTTGACTAAAATTTTAGCTCCAAAAATATGGTGAAAAGAAGATTGTGGAGAAAAGTTGAATAGTCGGGTCATCTCATATTGAACAGAATGCAAGTTTGAAGTTCTCAGCTGAGGGGTTGCAATTTAATTAGTAGAATCCATCTGACAACCTAAGATAGCTCTAAATTCTTCAAGCATGGGGCAGATCTCGAAAGAACTGAATTGGAAGATATGTTTTTGGGGATCCTATAATTGAGCTGCAATGTGCAGAAAAGGAAAATTGATCTTCCTAGCATGCAAAGATCTAAAAATCGATAAGTAAAAGGGGTTTAATTTTGCCCATGTTTCACCATCTAAGCTCTTTATGACTAGTTGTAGTTGTTTGAGACTTCTCTCAATCATGTTTTGGGTTGTTAGTGTTGTTTAGAGAGGAGAATCGAAGAGTGGCGATGTAGGGATGAATAAGTGTGGGTGTATTTATAGGAAAAATTAGGGCTACAGAAAGGAATCCTACAAAAGTGAGGCACTAAGGTAATGTAGAGACATTTTAATATTGCCTTTTTGCACAAAGAGGAGACCTCAATGATGAGGTGACACGTCCTCAACAGACATAGGCGTGATATTTTTGCTGTTTTAATTATATTAATTGCTTTATAAATGAATTTCAATTGTTAAAAAAGGAATTTGAATGATTTAAGGGTCTTAATTGATTGAAATAAGTGCCAGAACAGTCAAAATAAGATTAAACATGAAAAATCCAAATGTGAAACAGGGGCCAAGCCAGTAAAACAAGCAATGTTAAGAATTAATCCTAGTCTCAGAGGCATCTGAATTAGTAACCTCTGCATCTTTGCCCTCTTCATTGCTGTCATCATCATCCTCCTCATCATCGCCAACCTGAAGAGCAACAACCTAATGTTCAAGCCTAGTGACCTTGTCCTGGCTGGTATCATCTTGGTCCTGCCTAAACACGACAAGAGGTAAGAAATCATGAAAGCATGCATACATATAGAAGTAGGAGATTGTGTTACCTTCCATTGATGTGTCATATTCAGTTTTGAATTTTTTGGGAATGTGTTTTCTAAAAAAAAATGATAAGCTAGCTCCGGTGCATAGGATACAATCCTGCTGTGGGGTTTCCCCTGATGCCTGCGAGGCTATATGACTTATTTTGTTTGGTTTCGCCTAACGCCCCGTGGCTATATTGGCATATATTATTTTATTTTGCCTGATGCTTGAGAGGCTATATGACTTATTTTATTTGCTTTGCCTGACGCCTGAGAGGCTACATAACTTACTTTGTTTGTTCTCGCCTGACGCCCCCGATGCTATATGAAACTTGTTGTTTTGCCTTGCATGATGCCTCAGAGGTTATATAGCATTTTTTTGGTTGACCTCGCCTAAAGTCAGAAATGGCTATAAGGCTCCCATCTCGTGTAACGAGATTATTTTTAGGGACTGCCTCTCGGTTTTGAACACCGAGAATGACGGCGTGAGTTTTCCATTTATTGTTAGGGACTGCGTCTCGGTTTTGAACACCGAGGATGATGGCGTGAGTTTCCCATTTGTTGTTAGGGACTGCCTCTTAGTTTTGAACACCGAGGATGACAGTGTGAGTTTTCCATTTGTTGTCAGGGACTACCTCTCGATTTTGAATACCGAGGATGACAGCGTGAGTTTTCCATTTATTTTCAGGGACTGCTTCTCGGGTTTGTCTGCCCAAGGATGATGGCGTGAGTTTTCCATTTGTCTTGAGTGATTTCTCATGAATGAAATTCTCAAAATTCAAATTTGTGAGTGACCTCTCGGGAATGAAATTCTCGAGATTCATGTTTGTCAGTGACTTCTCGGGATTCACATTTGTGAGTGATTTCTCAGGAATGAAATTCTCGGGATTCACGTTTGTGAGTGACTTCTGGGGGATGAAATCCTCAGGATTCATGTTTTACTGAGTGACTTCTTAGGCCAGAAAAACTTGAGAATCACGCTTTAATTATAAATGAGTGGTTGATCGGGCCAGAAAAATCCGAGGATCACAGTCACATGTTCATTTGTTTCTACTGAGTAACTTCTCAGGCCAGAAAAACTTAAGAATCACGCTTCAAATGTTAATGAGTGGCTGATTGGGCCAGGAAAACTCGATGATCATGATCACATTTTCATTTGTTTCTACTGAATAACTTCTCAAGCTAGGAAAACTTGAGAATCACACTTCAAATATTAATTAGTGGTTGATCGGGCTAGAAAAACTTAAAGATCGTGGTCACATTTTGAGTTAAAGTTCGACCTCTTAGGTTTGAATTCCCGATGTTGATGGCCTGAGTAAAGCTCGAAGGTTAGGTATGTTATTCTTGTTGAGTACTGTTTTTAGTGTGCATGTTGCTTTTTCGAAAAATTGATTTAAGAAATTCAGTTTTTTGAAAAACCAAGGAGGCAAACTATAGACACCCGGTTTGATCGGCCCCGTAATAGGAGGCAAACTGTGGATGTTCGGGTTTGGCCAATCCACGAACAAAGCCCAATGATGAAAATCCAAGCAAAATGAGCTTAATAGTGCAAAGTCCAGTCTTTTTTCTTAATGGGCCAAAAGCCCATTAAAACCCCAAAAGCCCAAGCCCAATACATATATATATATATATATATATTATTGAAAACAAAAAAAAGATGGAAAGAGGGATTGATTGGAGAGAGAGAAAAGAGACAGAGAATGATAGAGGGGAGGGGGACATCATGATAGATTTCTTAGAAAAAAAGAAAGAAAAGTGGGGGAAAATTTGAAGAAAAGAAAAGAAAAGAAAA
>CATIWM010483109.1:0-19484 GCA_949671775.1 Mallotus repandus
CAGAAGAAAAAAATAAATAAAGAAAAAATAAAAAATAAAAATAGAAAGGAAAAAAAAGAGAAAACTAAAAAAATAAAGAAGAATAAAAAAACAAAATGGGTACTCTTGAAAACAAAACAAAAAATAGGGCATTCGTGAAAATTAAAATGTGCACTCCTATAATTTATACAAAAGATAGGATAATGGACTTTAAATAAGGTAGAAAAAGTGGCTAATTTTGTAAATTTTCCTTATTCTTATTCACACAAAATGTTTCATACCTTTCAGTATAATATGTGACGAGGAATATTCTTATCTAAATTAGATGTATTGTAGCGTCTATCTTTATTTATTGGGTTATTGTTTTATACTTTATTTATGGAAAAAATTTATTAATAGGCCCTCAAATTTATGTAGTTTATTTTATTGAGCCATATATATTTATTTTGTTTTAAAAGACCTTTAAATATTTATTTGATAAAACATTGAACCCTTTTTAAAAAAAAACAAAAGGTAGAATTGATATTTAAGAATTCAATGTTGTATAAAATAAATGTTTAAGGGTTCAATGTTGTATAAAATAAATGTTTAAAGATCTTTCAAAATACAATAAATATATAGGTGCTCAATAAAATAAACTATAAAAATTCGAGAGCTACATAATAAATTTTTCCTTATTTATGTGTCCTATATTGTACTTTAAGATTCAAAAATTCTTAATATAAATAAGAATTTCACAATACAAGATACATCATTTAAATATTTTGAACTTAATCAATAAAAATATGTTTTTATATTATAAATTCTACTAATCATTTGTTCGATTATTTTTTTTTATGGTATTTAAATACCAAGTAAATCTAAAGACCCAAACATTGAATTTGAAATGGGCAAAGGTGTATTTTTGCCCTTAATATTTATAATGATGTTCACATTTGTCCTTAATCTAATTTTAGGACCAATTAAATGCAAAATACTTAAAAAGCTATAGTTTGAGCCCCTCTATTTAACTAAGTATTGACTATCATTTTTAGTTGAATTCAACATTGAAGATGTTTGGATTAATGGCCACAGCTCTTTGATATTGGCTATTCGTAGTCTTCTCTCAAAGGAGTGGCAAGTGCATATCAAACATGTACACCGCGAGGCAAATTTTGTTGCGGACTGCTTAACTGGTGAAGCTTAGAATTATTCTCTCGGTTGCCATATTCTTGACAGACCTTTTGATAATCTTTCGCATTGGTTGGATTATGACACTAGAGGAATTGCTGCTGATAGACTTTTGATGGTTTAGTGTCTGATGTTAGGCCTTTGCATTTTTTCCTGTACCAAAATTTTTTTTTTCCTAACAACCCTCATCTCCCACCAACCATCATATTTTCATCATAGAAGCGCCACTACAAACCATTTTTTTTCATCATTAGAAGCACTGCCACAAACCAATTCAGTTCACTTATCACCATGGCAACATTAGTTCATACAATCAAAGTTAAGATTTTTACCCAAAATTTATCTGGCACAAATAAAAATAAATCTAAATATATAAAACACTACACAAATCACAATGTCAATTCATCACCAAAGAATAAAAACGACAAGAACTTTGGTGGGTAAGTAATAAAACGAGACTAAACTAAGACCATAAACAAGATCACTGGGAGACCATAAGTTCCATTTTTAGTCCAATGAAACAAAATAAAACAAACATAGACACCAAAATCAAGTATAAAAAATCTCACAAAAATACCAATATAGCATAGAAAGAAAAACAACAAAATACCAATATAACCTAGAAAGAAAAAGCAATAAAAAGCTAAAAGCTTCATTGTTATTATCAGTGGCAACCAAAGACTAATCCTTGAAGACAAGCTTGATGAATAGACTTAAAATTAGATCCACTGCTTGAGACACAAGCTGCAAGATTTTTCATTTTAATCTTTAGTTTCTTTTCACAATCTTTACCTTGAAAAACAAAATTTGCTAATACTTGTTTGTTATTTATACAACACTATAATGGTTTTAGTGTAGTTGATTAATGGGTTTCAAAGAATAGGTAGTTTTGGGAGATACCAAAGAGGTAAAAAAATAAGAAGAAGAAGAAAAAAGGGATTCTTTTGTTTAGATTGATGAAAGTAAAGAAAAGATAGAAAGGAAGGCTTTAGATTCCATTGAAGAGGTTTAAAAAATTTAGAAGCCATCTGTTGACTGTTGTGGAATGAAGACAAAAAACACAACAAAACGCACATATTTTCTCTTGCCAATAATCATTTCTCTCTGTGTTTGTAGTCAGGGGATTGAACGCTGGTTAAAAAACCAGCAATCATCCCCTTCCCAATTTTCTTTCTTTTTCTGTCCTTTGGGTTTTAAATCTAATAATAATAGTGATAGCTATATTGTTATGTTATTATTTTCGTGTGTTTTGTTAAACTTTTTGTGCATATGGATTTACAAATTTGCTGCTATGTGGTTGGCTTGGAGCTTGACCTTTGTGGTTCAAGAGAAGTAAAATGATTTGAGATCTTCCCCAATGCTAAGTCTTAATTCGAGTTGGAGTCTTAAATCAATCGTGATTTTGTCGGCCTGGATCTCTAATGCCATTTTCTGCGTGATGATCAACTGTCCTGTAAGAGCACCTCATGCATCATCACTGCCATGATTGGAGTGTTTTAACTTTTTGGACACTCATCAACTAAGATCAATGATATTGATTGGTCTTAAGCCAAAGCTAACTTTGCTATGATATACTCTCCAGCTCAGATCTGCTATAGCTGTTAATGGGAGCTACTTGCCTTTTAACATCCAACAAATTAGGATTTACTCTCTTCCAAATGTTGGAAGTCGGGTTATTGGGCTGATTCACTTGTGTATGTTCTATAGGCTCCAAAATCTGTATTATGAACTTTTTAGTTGTAATCTCTTTTTATATTAATGGATAACTTTCTTAGTTGTTTGAAAAAAATTGAGAAAAAATGAAGAAATGAAAAGGAGAGGAAGAATAAAAAATAGTGAATTTGATCAAAACAAACAGTTTGTTTTGTTGATACTCAATTAAATAGAGGGCTCAAATTGCAGCTTTTTAAGTGTTTTGAGCTTAATTAATCCTAAAATTAGATTTATTTATAAATATTAAGGGCAAAAATGGACCTTTGCCTAATTTGAAATCGTTATGTTCACGTTGAAGAAGATAACAAAATTTAGAAAAAAAAAAAAAAAAAGGGTTGATAACAATTTCAAAACGAATTAATTAATACCAAGCATATATTAAAAGATATCATTATTGATTGTACAATCACGTCGAATCATTTTATGTCATATCTGACGTCATCAACTCTGTATCTCTTCTCTTCCCATTTATGTGTGATTTTTTTTTTTGAACAACAATAAACCATTCATGCGTGATTGTGCACGTCAAAATACTGACCGCTGCGCTGTGGCGGAAGATGTAGTACGACGTCGTGCCAACACAACAATCCCAAAAACAATAATAAAAAAAGCAGAAAATCTGAAGCTCATGATGAAGCCCTTTTTATAAGAAAAAAAAAAAAGGTGTGGCACTCAATTCCTCACCGTGGCGTACTCTTTCTCCCTTTTTCATGTACGAACAAAAGTCCTGCCATGCAAAACCCTTCATTACCATATATTTTTTAAAACAAAAATTAATTTTTAAAAAAACTTATAAATCATCATAAATTTTAGAAAAATTAATAAATTATATCCATATAAAAAATTACATTCAATTTGATTTGGATATAATTAAAAATATAATAAAAATTTTTGCTAACTAATTTAACATGACTGAATATTTTATCGCTCAAATTTTAATTAACAACTTTTTTTTGGGAGAATAATTCTAATTGGCAACTTATTTTTACTATAAACAAGAAAAAGGGTTCTGGTGAGGTTTTCAAGAGGTCAATTTGTGTGAGTAATGATGTAATTATTATTAATTCTCAAAAGGACAGAAAAAATTAAAAATAAAAAAACGAAACAGGCTTCCATCCCAGTCCCAGGCAGGAGGACAAAGATTAAAAAGGAGACAACCCAATTAGCTGGCTGCCTCTTATATATATATATATATCCAGGATTATTATTATTAATAAAAAATAAATTATCAGGGAAGAGAGCACGTGGCGTGAATCCAAACACGGAAGAGGTTTCTCATCTAACGGTCAACCGCACGAACCGGTAGAAACAAAAGAGAAGCAGCTAAGCTCAATAAACAGATAGGGAGGACAACAGTGTTTTTCAATTTCATATTCTATCTATCCTCTCTTTGAAGTCTCTGGAACACTGCCACAGCTCTCAAGGTTTTCTTTTTCTTTATTTTTTTTAACAGGAGAAATAGAAACAGTTTCGATCGAAGAAGAAGAAGAAGAAGAGCAGAGTCGGAGAATCAGAGATAAATTAATAGATAGATATGGCTCTGGAGGTTAAGGCACTACCTTTCACATTCGTAGCACACGCGCTGGCGATTGTGGGTGCGATTATGGTATTAGTTTGGTGCATAGACTTCAGAGGTGGATTGGCATGGGAAGCTACCAACAAAAGTCTCATCTTCAATGTAAGTATATCCTTTCTCTTCGTGTCATGTATTATAATTCATCGTGTTCCTGGCTTGTTTTATCCGTATTAATAGCATAATAATATGCTAAATTTGATTGTTTTTGTCTTTGCGTCACTTTGATTTTTAGGTGAGGGATAGTTATCAGAATTAAAGGTTTTTTGTTTGATTGTGTTTATGTAAGGTTTGGCAAATAGTTGTCGTTCTTTAATAATAGGTGTCTCTTTTTCACCAGTTACTTAACAATTACTTATTTATTTATTTATTTTTTAAAATACTTTTTCTTTTTTTTTTGTTTCTGATAAAATGGAATATTGAGTTGCTATTGGCCATGGATTTTAGATTCATTATCAAAATTGCCTTTTAAAAATGCGCATTGGATGTTAGTCCCATTTACTTGGATGTCGATTTTCTCAATAAATAGTCATAAACTAAAGTTATTATCTCTTTAATTTCAAAGGGATAAAAATTAATGTACCCAAAAAAAAAGGGATGAAAATTATGGTTTTTTTTAATACATATTCCAACCAAAAAATGTGAGTGATTTCCTCCCACCAATGCATCATATGGATGAAGTTTAGGTAATTAGCCGCATAACTTTTCTTTTAAGGGAAGGTGGGTGACATAGTTTAAAAAAAAATTATATATATATAATATTATTTTTTTTGCTGATATTGAATGGTGGTTGCTGATGTGTTTTTGTGCTAAACTCTGCACTTACTTCCACTAAGGGAAGAGAAGGCATTTTAAAGGAAAGGGAGGTAAGGGGAAGGCAAGAGATTAAAAATCATAGATGTTGCTGTGTTCGGTAACTTTAAAATAATTAATAAAGAAAAGAGAAGGAAAAGTATTGAAAAAGAAAATATAATTTTAAATTATAATGTATTTTAGGAGTTAAAATTTTTTTAAGATATAATGATTTTTATCTCATAGGAGGAGAGTGAGGGGGAATAATTTTTTTTGTAATTCCCTTTCCTTTTTAAAAATTTTCAATAGCCAAATAAGATGAAAATTAATTCCCCTCCCATTCTCTTTTTTTTCCCTTACTTTTCTCTCTATTCATGCATAGTATTAAGAAAGTAATGCTTCCTTAATACTATACATGACAACTATAGGGGAAGGAAAGAGAAGGTTTTTTAAAGGGAAGTAAACTTTTGTTATGTTTGGTAACTTAAAATTAATTAAAAAAGAAAAAAGAATGAGAAGTGTTTAAAAATGAAATATGACCTTAAATTATAATGTGTTTTGGAGTTGAAACAATTTACACTATGAGGTGTAACCAATTTTATGTTTTATAAGAGGAATGACGGGGAGTAATTCTCCTTCAATTTTCTTTTCCCTCTATTAATTTTTAATAGCCAAATAACATAATATCTGTTCCCCTCTTTTTTGCTTTCCTTCCCTTTATATTCCCTCAATCCATACATAGTGTAAGATACATAGTGTAAGGTTGATCGCATGCCTTGTAATGTTTTGGGCTTGGGCTTGTTTTAAGTTAGTCTTGTAATTGCTTAAATATCTTTATGGTGAAGGGCCATAAAGCAATGGCTCAAAGGCCTAGAAAGTTCTTTACTTGGTTTTGGTAGAAGCCCAATTTTTGCCCATCATATCACAACTCACGTTTCCTCTCTTTCAACAGATTCATCCTATTCTGATGCTAATTGGATTTATTTTCATCGGAGGCGAAGGTAATTTCTTATTATTATGAACAAATGAGACTGTGTAATGAACAGATGATAGACTTGTGGCACTAACTAATGAGCATTTTGTTTCTCAATAAAATGAAAATTTTGCAGCCATTATGAGTTACAAGTCTCTTCCTTTAAAGAAAGAACATAAGAAACTGGTGCATCTGGTTCTCCATGCAATTGCACTAATTCTGGGCTGTATTGGCATATACACTGCTTTCAAGTATCATAATGAGAGCGGCATTGCCAACTTATACAGCTTGCATTCATGGCTTGGGATAGTGATCATTTCACTTTATGGCATTCAGGTAATCACCAACAAATTAGTTATAAATTATAGTGATTTTTTTTTTGTAAGTCATTGATCTGAACTGGTGATATCATTACATAATTACTTGGCAGTGGATATATGGGTTTATTATATTCTTCTTCCCCGGAGGATCACCTGAAGTCAGGAGAGAGTCGTTGCCTTGGCATGTGGTATTTGGGGTTTTCGTGTATCTATTAGCAGTTGCAAATGCTGCAATAGGGTTCTTGGAGAAGCTGACATTCCTTGAGAATACTGGACTTGCCAAATATGGCTCTGAAGCCTTGCTTGTCAACTTCACTGCTGTTGTTGCTATATTATACGGTGCCTTAGTTATACTCTCAGTTGCTAGCCAGGGTCCGCCTGCAGAAGATGATTATAGCTACACTGCTATATAAAGTATGTAGGGGAAAGGACCCTAGTCCTAGTGCATCACAATGAGAGATTTAAGTGAAAACTGGGATATATCTCTCTCATATGTGTATTCTATATTCTGTACAATTTAAACTAAGAATAGCAACGTATGTTTGTTTGTTTGTTTGTTTGTTGTAAGCCTGTTGACGATTGTCATCATTCGTGTACTGATGTACACTTTGAACATATTAATCAATTGAATGTGTCGAAAGTTATTATTTTTTTTCCTAGTCATGAGAAAGATACTAAATTTTATTTACACAGGACAAAAATTCCCATTTGAACAATAGAAATACATCAATTATTTACTAATTATTAATTTCGAATAACGCATCAAATAACTACAATAGATAGTAGAGAATTACTTGACGAATGAACATTCGGAATAATATACTCAATGGTTGAATGTAACAATATACTTTTTCTGTTTTATTTTAAGATAGTGTCACAAAAATTAAAAATTTTATTTAATAGATTAAATATGCATGTAAATGACTATATAACTCTCTTTTAAAAAAATTAAAAGTTAATATGAATTATAATTACTTCAATAAAAAAACTTACTTTAAAACTAATATATGGGTAAAATTGAAAAGAAAACGACAATTGGTATGAAATAAATGGAATATTAAAATAAATGTATATTTTTATATCACATATATTTTTACAGTTAATTAATAAAAATAAAACATATATTTTTATATCACATATCTAATCATTAAATATAATGTATTTAGTGCATGGAAGAATTTTTATTATGATAATAAAATTTCATGAATTTTCTTCAACATTGATTTTCATGGAATAAAACATAAAAAAAAAGAAATTGAAATATTCTTACATTTCAAAGTCATTAATGATGAAAGATGATGCGTATATTTTTCATTTTCCTTGCCCGAGCTGCCAATTCTGTCAACATGATTCCCCTTCAACAAAGGATTCCCCTATCATATACGTATTTTATGATCTATACTTACTAAAATTCAATACCATAATGAAAAAGTTTTATGATTTTTATTTTAATTTTAAAATACTAAATATATAATTTTGTTTTCTTACATGGCATAGACCACGACAGAGCATAATAATAGAATGATTTATACAGGAAAAACAAAAATAAATTTGTAGTTATTAAGGTGGTGGAGAAAGAGCCAAAGAAGAAAAGCCTAATTAAGGTATGCATGCTAAGGTAGCAGCATGTTATTGTTGGGACAAAGCAAGGCAATTGGCGGGCCCAAGACCAGAACTTAAGGAGAAGTCGTTTATCGGCGCCCGAAGAGAGTTAAATATGAAGAGACCCCACAACGTGCCCTGTAGCTTGCTTCACATTCTCCCTCCATTAATCATCTTCATTTGTGCTTCTTCTTCCAAACCCCTCTTTTTTCAATTGCTTCCGGCAGCCAACTATGGTTTTTTTTTTTTTTCATTTACTTTAAGAATGTTGATACTAATTCTTGTGTCATTTTCTTAAATGAATAAATGAATAATATATAACATAATTAATTTAACCATATGACGTAAAGGAAGCTTAAAAATTAAGATAACTATTAAAACTCTATTGATTCACGATGAATACCAGAGAATTAATTTTTTATAATCTATTAATTTATGATAAATATCAAGAAATAGATATCTAAAAATTCGTTGATTCACAAATGAATACTGAAAATTTGGAAAAAAATAGAAATTCGATTATCAATTCAACAAAAACTGTCACCAACATATGAAAATGACAAATAAATACTGTCTAAAAAAAATCGTATTTGAAAAAGGCAACAAGACCAAAAAGCACAAATAAAACGAACATAAACTTCAAAACTAATTTTGAGGCCTTAAACAGTGAATTTTGGTCTTTAAATCAGCTTTATTTTGATATATTATGGGTCCTGTGGTTCAATCGGACCCGAATGTTAGAGCCTTTAAAAGCTCAACTGCGCACTCCCCTCTTATCAAATTCATCCATAAATCGAATAGCAATCTGTTACGCATCATCCATAAATTACAAGAAATAGAAGACCAATTGGTAGCACGGTATATTGGAGGTCTACGAGTACAGATTCAGGATACTGTGAACATGCTTGATCCTATCTCTATTTCTGCTGCCCATCAAAGGGCGTTAATGGTGGAGAAACAGTCACGACGTGCTGCTAATACTGTCAATATAAGTGGTGGCGCTGGAAGTAATACTGGTATGAACAAGGCAGTGAGTAGTAATGCTGGTGGTGGTGCTGGCAATAGTAAGGGTCTTGGTCAGTTTAATAGGGCAGTTGACAATAGTGGCATGAGGTGCTTCGGGTGTGGGGGAAACTGGTCATAGACAATCTGAAATTAAAAAGGCTACTGGAAAGAAAGCCTTATTGTTGATATAGATGATTGTGATGAAGATGGATCGGAGATTGAAGGTGAAGCTGTGTATAATGAGGAGGCAGTCAATGAAGTGCATTTGGAGGGGGATGTAGGGAATACATTGGTGGTTCAATGTGCCTGTTTGACTCCAAAGGTTATAGATGAGGATGATTGGCTACGGAGTAATATTTTTTAGTCCACATGTACCATCTAGGACAAGGTATGTCATTTTGTAATTGATAGTGGCAGTTGTTAGAATATTGTGTCTGTTGAGGCTGTCCAAAAATTAAACATCCAAACTGAGAAGCATCCTAAACCATATAAGCTAGCTTGGTTTAAGAAGGGTGGTAAGGTATCAGTGTTTAAGCGTGCTTTTGTTTCTTTTTCAATTGGCTTGAAATATAAAGATGTTGTTTGGTGTGATGTAGTAGCTATAGATGCATTTAATTTGCTATTGGGTAGCCCTTGGCAATATAACAGAGTTGTAACTCATGATGGGCGAACTAATACATATAGTTTTATGTTTGATAGGATTAAAATTGTGTTGCTGCCTAGTAGACAGGCGTTGGAGAAACCTAAACCTGCAAGTGAAGCTAATGCCCTACTATTCTTGGCTCAATTTTATGAAGTATTGCAATAGTCAGAATTAGGATATATGTTAGTGAGAAAGGAGGTGGCTAAATCAATTATTATTCCAGAAACTATGGCTCCTCTAATTACAGAATTTAATGATTTGTTTCCTGATAAGCTACCAAATGGGTTGCCTCCACTGCGTGATATTCAACATCACATTGATTTGGTGCTAGGAGTAGCCTTGCCAAATAGACCGCATTACAGGATGAGTCCTAGTGAACATGACGAGTTGCACAGGCAGGTGGAGGAGCTACTTGTTAAGGGCCATATAAGGGAGAGCATAAGTCCATGTGTTGTACCTGCTCTTTTAACACCTAAAAAGGATGGTTCTTGGCATATGTGTGTGGACAACCGAGCCATTAATAAAATAACTGTGAGGTGCAGATTTCCCATTCCTCGTGTAGATGATTTACTTGACTAGATTAGTGATTCTACTTTTTTTACTAAACTGGATTTAAAGAGTGGGTATTATCAGATTCGTGTTAGGCTTGGGGATGAATGGAAAATAACTTTTAAGACAAGGGAGGGGTTGTATGAATGGCTTATGATGCCTTTTGGCTTGTATAATGCCCCTAGTACTTTTATGCGTGTCATGAACCTATTATTAAGGCCTTTTATTAGCAAATTTGTTGTGGTCTATTTTGATGATATTTTGATATATAGTGCCAACCTTGAAGAGCACATGCAACATATCAGGGAAGTTTTTAGTGTTTTGCGTAAGAAAAAATTTTATGTTACAATGAAGAAGTGTGTATTTATGGTGCCCAAAGTGCTATTTTTGGAGTATGTAGTTTCATGAGCTAGTTTAGAGGTTGATGAGGTTAAAGTGCAAGCAGTGAAAGAGTGGCCTAGACCGAGAACCCTAACAGAAGTGAGGAGTTTCTATGGCCTTATATAATTTTATAGGAGTTTTATTGCTAATTCTAGTACCATCGTGGCTCCAATTATAGATTGCATGAAGGGCAACAAGTTTGAATGGACAAATGAAGCAAAGGAAGCCTTTAAGTTAATTAAGAAGCTGCGTATAACTGCACCAATTTTAGTGCTGCCATATTTTTCACAATCCTTTGAGTTACACACAGATGCTTCGAAGATGGGGATTGGAGTAGTGCTCAATCAAAACAACAAACCTATGGCATTTTTCAATGAAAAATTATCTGGGTCAAAACTCAACAACAACATTTATGATGTTGAGTTTTATGCAGTTATGCAAGTTGTGAGGCATTGGTGCTTGGTTTTGATTCTTTTCGTGATTTGCTTGCTGCTGACTTTTATTTTTCTGTGGTAATGCAGGATGTGCAGGCTGGGAAGAAGTCAGATTTTTTACTATATGATGGGTTCTTATTTAAGGGAAATCAGTTGTGCATTATAGATTGCAGCCTTCGTCTACATATAATTAAGGAATTGCATGGAGAAGGACATGTTGGTAGAGATAGAACTTTACAATAGGTTCAGGCTTCCTATTTTTAGCCTACAATTCACAAAGAGGTTGAAAAGTATGTGCAGAGGTGTAAAATCTATCAAGTTTCAAAGGGAACAACCATTAATGCAGGACTGTACATGTCTTTACCAGTCCCTTCTCAGCCTTTAACTGAATTCAACATGGATTTTATGTTAGGGTTACCACAGACACAGCGAGGTAATGATTCCATCTTTATTGTGGTTAATAGATTTTTTAAGATAATTCATTTTATTCCTTGCAAAAAGACTACAAATGTTGTTAATGTGGCATAAATATTTTTTTGTGATGTGTACCGTCTGCATGGATTACCTGCCTCCATTATTTCAGACAGAGATACATGTTGCCATTTTTGGCGCAACTTGTGGAAAATGGTAAACACTCAGTTGAATTTAGCAGTGCTTATCATCCTCAAACAGATTGGGCAGACTGAGGTTGTAAACAAATCCCTTGGTAATTTACTACGTTGTTTGGTTAGAGATCATGTCCGAAGTAGTAGTGGTATGAACAAGGTAGCGAGTAGTAATGCTGGTGGTGGTGTTGGCAGTAGTAAGGGTCTTGGTTAGTTTAATAGGGCAGTTGACAATAGTGGCATGAGGTGCTTCGGGTGTGGGGAAACTGGTCATAGACAATCTGAATGTAAAAAGGCTATTGGAAAGAAAGCCTTGTTTGTTGATATAGATGATTGTGATGAAGATGGATTAGAGATTGAAGGTGAAACTGTGTATAATGAGGAGGCAATCAATGAAGTGCATTTGGATGGGGATGTAGGGAATGCGTTGGTGGTTCAACGTGCCTGTTTGACTCCAAAGGCTGTAGATGAGGATGATTGGCTGCGAAGTAATATTTTTTAGTCCACATGTACCATTAAGGACATGGTTTGTCATTTTATAATTGATGGTAGAAGTTGTGAAAATATTGTGTTTGTTGAGGCTGTCCAAAAATTAAACATCCAAACTAAGAAGCATCCTAAAACATATAAGCTAGCTTGGTTTAAGAAGGGTGGTAAGGTATCAGTGTTTAAGCGTGCTTTATTTCTTTTTCAATTAGCATGAAATATTAAGATATTGTTTGGTGTGATATAGTAGCTATAGATGCATTTGATTTGCTATTGGGTACCCCTTGACAGTATGATAGAGTTGTAATTCGTGATGGGGGAACTAATACATATAGTTTTATGTTTGATAGGATTAAAATTATGTTGCTGCCTATTAGACAGGTGTTGGAGAAACCTAAACCTGCAAGTAAAGCTAATGCCCTACTATTCTTGGCTCAATTTTATGAAGAATTGCAATAGTCAGAATTAGGGTATATGTTAGTGGGAAAGCAGGTGGCTGAATCAGTTATTATTCCAGAAACTGTGGCTCCTCTAATTATAAAATTTAATGATTTTTTTCCTGATAAGCTACTAGATGGGTTGCCTCCACTGCGTGATATTTGACATCACATTGATTTGGTGCTAGGAGCAGCCTTGCCAAACAGACCGTATTACATGATGAGTCCTAGTGAACATGAAGAGTTGCGTAGGCAGGTGGAGGAGCTACTTGTGAAGGGCCATATAAGGGAGAGCATGAGTCCATGTGTTGTACTTACTCTTTTAACACCTAATAAGGATGGTTCTTGGCGTATGTGTGTGGATAACCGAGCCATCAATAAAATAACTGTGAGGTACAAATTTTCCATTCCTCGTGTAGACGATTTACTTGACCAGATTAGTTGTTCTACTATTTTTACTAAACTGGATTTAAAGATTGGGTATTATCAGATTCGTGTTAGGCCTGGGGATGAATGGAAAATAACTTTTAAGATAAGGGAGGGGTTGTATGAATGGCTTATGGTGCCTTTTGGCTTGTCTAATGCCCCTAGTACTTTTATGTGTGTCATGAACCAGTTATTGAGGCCTTTTATTGGCAGATTTATTGTGGTCTATTTTGACGATATTTTGATATATAGTGCCAACCTTGAAGAGCACATGCGTAAGAAAAAATTTCATGTTATAATGAAGAAGTGTGTATTTATGGTGCCCAAAGTGCTATTTTTGGGGTATGTAATTTCAGGAGCTGGTTTAGAGGTTGATGAGGCTAAAGTGCAAACAGTGAAAGAGTGGCCTAGACCAACAACCCTAACAGAAATGAGGAGTTTCCATGGCCCTGCATCATTTTATAGGTGTTTTATTGCTAATTTCAGTACCATCATGGCTCCAATTATAGATTGCATGAAGGGCAGCAAGTTTGAATGGACAAATAAAGCAGAGGAAGCCTTTAAGTTAATTAAGAAGCTACTTACAACTGTACCAATTTTAGTTTTGCCATATTTTTCACAATCCTTTAAGTTACACACAGATGCTTCAAAGATGGGGATTGGAGCAGTGCTCAATCAAAATAACAAACCTATGGCATTTTTCAATGAAAAATTATCTGGGTCAAAACTCAACTACAATACTTATGATGTTGAGTTTTATGCAGTTGTGCAAGTTGTGAGGCATTAGTGCCTGGTTTTGATTCTTTTCGTGATTTGCTTGCTGATGACCTTTATTTTTCTGTGGTAATGCAGGATGTGTAGGCTGGGAAGAAGTCAGATTTTTTACTATATGATGGGTTCTTATTTAAGGGCAATCAGTTATGCATTCTAGATTACAGCCTTCGTCTACATATAATTAAAGAATTGTATGGAGAAGGACATGCTGGCAGAGATAGAACTTTACAATTGGTTCAGGCTTCCTATTTCTGGCCTACAATTCACAAAGAGGTTGAGAAGTATGTGTAGAGGTGTAAAATCTGTCAAGTTTCAAAGGGAACAACCATTAATGCAAGACTGTACATGTCTTTACCAGTCCCTTCTCAGCCTTTGACTGAATTTGGCATGAATTTTGTGTTGGGGTTGCCACGGACACAGCGAGGTAATGATTCCATCTTTGTTGTGGTTGATAGATTTTCTAAGATGATTCATTTTATTCCTTGCAAAAAGACTACAGATGTTGTTAATGTGGCACGAATGTTTTTTTGTGATGTGTACCGTCTGCATGGATTACCTGCCTCCATTATTTCAGACAGAGATACATGTTGCCATTTTTGGCGCAGCTCACACTCAGTTGAATTTAGCAGTGCTTATCATCCTCAAATAGATTGGGCAAACTGAGGTTGTAAACAAATCCCTTGGTAATTTACTACGTTGTTTGGTTGGAGATCATGTCCGAAGTTGGGATCAGAAGTTGTGCCAACCAGAATTTGCTCATAATCATGCCGTGAATAGGAGCATGGGTTTCAGTCCATTTCAGGTTGTGTATTTGCCCAACCTTGCAAACCACTAGATTCGATGACACTGCCTAATAAGGGAAAGGTTTATGGGAAAGCATCAGATTTTGTGAATTGTTTGCAGGATGTTCACAAGGCAATTCATGAAAGTCTGTCTACTGCTAATTCCAAATATAAGCAATTGGCAGATCAGAAACAAAACATTTGGAGTTCGAAGTGGGTGATTTTGTGTGGGCAGTCTTAACTAAGGATCGTTTTCCAGCTATGGAGTATAACAAGCTGTCTGTAAAGAAGATTGGTCCTGTGGAGGTTGTGGAGAAGATAAACCCAATGCTTGTCGTCTGAAGTTGCCTAGCCATATTCGCACTGCAGATGTTTTTAATGTGAAGCATTTGATTCCTTTTTTTGGAGATTCTTCTGATGATGACTCAGTGCCAAATTCGAAGTCGAATTTTTTGTCACCTAATTTGAATGATGTGGAACAAATTGCTGTTCGATTTATGGATGAATTTGATAAAAGGGGAGTGCGCAGTTGAGCTTTTAAAGGCTCTAATATTCGGGTCCGATTGAACCATGAGACCCATAATATATCAAAACGAAGCTGATTCAGAGACGAAAATCCACTGTTTAAGACCTCAAAATTAGTTTTGAAGTTTATGTTTGTTTTATTTGTGCTTTTTGGTCTTTTTGCCCTTCAGTTAGAGTTTTTTTCTTAGATAGTATTTATTCGTTATTTTCAGATGTTGGAGACAATTTTTGTTGAGTTGATAATCAAATTTCTATTTTTTTTTTCCAATTTTTGATATTTATTTGTGAATCAACAAATTTTTAGATGTCTATTTTCTAGTATTTATCATAAATCAATAGGTTATAAAAAATTAATTCTCTGGCATTTATTGTGAATCAACAGAGTTTTAATAGTTATCTCAATTTCTAAATTTCTGCTATGTCACGATATGATACATTGCTCGTGGAAAACATACTTTGTAATAATCTTCAAAAGCTAATTATTTATCATTTAGAAATGCATGAGTTATTAGACTAGTAATTTAACAATTAAAGTCCATCTCATTTTAGTGTATATTATCAGCAAGTTTTAAATTTGCTCGTGGAAAACATACTTTGTAATAATCTTCAAAAGCTAATTATTTATCATTTAGAAATGCATGAGTTATTAGACTAGTAATTTAACAATTAAAGTCCATCTCATATTAGTGTATATTATCAGCAAGTTTTAAATTTGACAGCATTGTTTCTTTCAAGAATTAATTAATTGGCGATATACCGAATATGATTGTAATACTGCATCCAGTGCCCTTAGTCTTGTAGCCAGAGTGTTAAGGTGTGGGTTGAAAGTTGGGAGTTCAATCCCCCCATAAATCCTTTGATAAAAAAGAAAAATATTGTAATAATGCTGAGGCTTATATATGTGATGGTGATTATCGTAATTACTATGGCTAGATTTTGGATAGCAAGCAAAAAGTTGTTTTTTTTTAATTAATAGAATCATAGATCTAAATATCAGATGGAAATTGACAGTAGAAGAATTCAAATCCACACTTCAAAATATTCTTGGAAAAAAATTAGCATCAGACTACTCCTTCCCTGACGAAGAATTAGTTCTTTAACCAAGCAAGATTTTTCTTTTAATTATTTGTGTTTTTTTATTTTCACAAATGAATACCAAAGAAAAATATGTACACATCAATTGAAAATTTGAAAAAAAAAAAAGAAAACTTAAAATTTGTTAGACAATTTTTTTATGCAATCAAACGGTTTATGCTATGTTTATCATTTCTATATGATATCCTGCTAATGCAACTGCAATGCTAATTGCCAAAATTGACAATTGCTGTTGATTTTTTTTTTTTTAAAAAAAAACAGTACTCATTGAAGACGAGATGCGCCATGGTGGTGATTAAGTATGACAACCACACATTTAGCCATTAAAATAGCAAATTGCAGCCTGTTTCATTTAATTATGGCAATGTGGCCACAATGGCTTCCTCGCAAAAATAATCATATGATTATTATCCAAAAAATAAATTTTGTGGCTGTAAAGTTGGATATGCGTAGATATAGACAAAGCTAGGCCCCCCGGTGAAGTATTGCAACTCATATTAGATGGTGAGGCACCGATGGATAGGCCAGGTGTGCATGTGGGCACTTGCAAACATGCCAAAATAATTTTGCCTTGATGAGACTCGAAGAGTGTGCGACATACTTTCCTTCTCAATCAAACCAAGAAATCAAATTAATCGATTTAATGAATAAGATCATATCATAACATAAAGAAAAAGCCATAAAACAACACCTGTAAGATAAAAAAATTCATTAAAGAGAAAGCTATCTTAACCTCCACTAGGGCTTGTCTATTAAATTCATTAAGAACAAAATAAAATAAAATTCACCTACCACTGAAATTAATAAAGTGAAATAATTATTGCTATTAAAGTCAAAAGGAAATTAGAGGTCCATTTGGTCATCACTAATATGATGACAGTTGGTCAGTAATACAAATTTGTCATGATTTTTTTTTCAATTGCATTTTCAAATGAAACAAATGGATAAAATTTTTAATTTTTTACGATAATAAAAAAAATAAAAAAAAAGTTCGAATCCTGTCTATTTTTTATGTATAAGTGTACACAGCACACCTTTTACTATTTAAATCACCTGTGAAAAACCTTCAAATGAAGCGATTAGATTGAACAACTTTCAGTTTGTCTTATATTAATTTGCCTCAATCATGGTGTATTTAGATTGAGCTTTTAAAATATAAAGGTCCACATCTATCAAGATTCCAGGTTAAACAGGCCAAGCTAGCATGGACCACTTGATGTACTTTCAATTAATTAACCTTCCGGGCTAAATCACAGAAATATTAGGAGCATAATCAACAATAATAATATGCGTCATTTTCTCCTCCATTTAATCAAATATTGCATCTGCATAAAAAGACCAACTTAATTAGTCCATGTTTTTTTTTTCTTCTTTCTTTTTGAGGGAGAAGTAAGCCATTTCTTCATTTCTTTGTTTGCTGTGAAATGTTTCAACTGTTACTTGCTTACCCAATATGAATATTAGTTCCTTTAAGTTATCAACCTAACCCCCTTTTTTAGTTTGAATTCTATTAAGAAATTTATTTTAATTTTAAATAAAAATTTATTTATAAAATAATTTTTTTTAATGATGTGTGTTTAGTTTAAATGAATATTTTATAAAATGAATTTATTAATAATATTTTAAGATTTGGTTTAGTATTAAATAGTTTTACAAAATTAAAAAGTTGAAATATTTATAAACATTTCATTTAAACCAAATAATAATTTGTAAATAAATTCTATAAAAATTTATAAAATTTAGATGAAATTTCATGTCATAACCCCTTTGACCAATTTTATTTCGTTCGTGACCTTACCTAAATCTTCTCTTTAATTTTTTCTTTTCGTCTTTCATTTTTAGTTTTTTTTTTTTTTCAGTTTTAGTCTTCTATTCCCGCTCTCATGCTCTTTCTCGCTGTCTTTCTCTCTTTCTCACCAAAAACTTCTGAAAAATAAACGCTTCATATCACTTGTTAATGGTTTGATCTGCTCTCACGATCAATAAGAAAGCCTGAGACCCATCAATAATTATTTCAGCTGGACCTCCTTAATTAGTTGCAAAAGTGGGAAGCCCACAGTTCATAAAGATCTGTGGGTCTGAATGCTTCATAAAGAGTTGGCTGAACAAAAGCTTTCTTTGTATCCTTAGTCAAGCTGTATACTACAGTAAAGTTCCACATGAAAATTAGTCATTTTTAAGGCTTTTAGAATTGTTGGATATATTTCGGCGAAACGCGTATTTTTTTTTCTTTTTTTTTTGCTGTTATTCTTTTTACTTTTTTTTGGGAAATGTAATTCTTTAATTTAAGTTGATTTTATGTCTTTATTTGATTTGTAAATTTTAAATAATTTAATTTTATATTCTAAATAATAATTTTCTTTATTTTGAAACTTACTATTATTTATAATATAAAAATTAAGCTAATTAAATAAAAAATTATCTATAGTCTTCAATAATTATTTTTTCATAATTATTAAGAATTTAGAAATTAAACTAATTAAAGTAAAAATTACCCATAGTATTCAATAATTATTTTTTCAAGAAAAATAATAAAAAAATTATGAAATATATCAAATAAATTATTATTTTTATTATTTATACTAATAAAAGTAAAAATTATATTTATGCTCTTGATTTTATTATTAATGATGAAAAAATTGAAAAAAGAACAAAAATCAACAACAGTCAACAACTATAAAATTTTGTTGTTTTTGTTGGTTTTTGTTGTTTTTATTGTTTCTCTTTGTTTATATTTGTTGATTTTTGTTAAAAATTAAAAAAAAATGATGAGATATATACAAAAATTATTGTTTTATCATTAATACAAATAAAAGTAAAAATTTTATTTATGGCCTTAATTTTGTCATTAATAATGAAAAAATAATTTAAAAAATAGTAAAAAATAAAAATAGACAAAAATAAATAACTGATAATCAACAACAATCAACAACATAAAATTTTGTTGATTTTTGTTGTTTTGTTGTTTCAGTTTAATTATATTTGTTTATTTTTTTTAATTTTTTCAGCTTTTCTTTTGTTGATGTTACAAATACACCATAAGGATTGTAAACTTGTTACATATTGTAACACCCTATATACTTAGTATTAATACACATAGTGATATCTCATACTCATTATTAATCATCCTTTAGTCACATGTAATTATTATACACACGTTTATACTTATCCGTACACGCATACGAATATTTTACATTAACTAATGGGCATATGTATGCTA
>CATIWM010483212.1:0-13170 GCA_949671775.1 Mallotus repandus
ATTCATTCATTGCATCATCATTCACATCATGCATACCAAAAGAAAAGAGTGTGATGGACCAGGGTTTGGTTATAGACATGTCAGTGGGTGAATCAATGGTTTGTAGACATGTTTATTGGGGTTGTGAGAAAGAATTTAGAGGTCAGAAATTACAAGCAGACTTGGTGCCATTACCACTACTGATGTTTGACGTAATTCTTGGCATGGATGTCTTAACTAAATATCAAGCACTAATTGATTATTATAAGAAGAAAGTAGAGTTTGAGATGCCTACTAGTGGTAAAATGATGTTTAGAGGTGAAAGGGGTTTAGAGCATTATAGCATGGTTTCAGCACTCACAGTTAGGAGAATAATGAGAAAAGGGTATGAAGCATTCTTGGCATATGTCATTGACATTGAAAAAGAGGGCCAAAATCTTGACAGCCTTCCTATGGTAAATGAGTTTGTAGATGTATTTCCAGAAGAACTTCTAGGGTTGCCACTTGATAGAGAGATTGAATTCAATATTGATTTGTAGTCAGGGACAACTCCTATTTCACAAGCTCCATATAGAATGGCTCTAGCATAATTAAAAGAATTAAAGGTGCAATTGCAAGAATTACTCGATAAAGGCTACATTAAACATAGTGTATCACCTTAGGAAGCACCAGTTTTGTTTATGACAAAGAAGGATGGTACTATGAGATTGTGTATTAATTACATACAGTTGAACAAGGTGACCATACGTAACAAGTATCCACTGCCATGGATTGATGACTTGTTTGATCAGTTACAAGGAGATAGAGCATTTTCAAAGATTGACTTAAGATCCGGGTATCACCAACTGAAGATTAAGGCAGCAGATGTGCCTAAAACAACATTTAGGACTCGGTATGGGCATTATGAATTCCTAGTAATGCCATTCGGGTTAACAAATGCTCATGTTGCATTCATGGATTTGATGCAAAAATAGTTTTGATGAATTAAAGGCATGTTTAACTTCAGCATTAGTATTAACACTTCTAGTGATAGGGCTAGTGTATGTTGTATATGGTGATGCATCTATAAATGGTTTTGGTTGTGTGCCAATGCAACTGGGTAAAGTGGTAGCATATGCTTCTCAACAGTTGAGGCCACATGAGTTGAACTATCCTACACATGACCTAAAGCTAGTAGCAGCTGTTTTTGCTTTAAAGATTTGGAGGCATTACTTGTATGATGAGAAGTGTTAGATCTTCACTAATCATAAGAGCTTGAAGTACATACTAAGCCAAAAAGAGTTGAACTTGAGGCAAAGAAGATAGATTGAGCTCCTAAAAGATTATGATTTCACTATTGAATATTACCCTGGGAAAGCTAATGTGGTAGCAGATGCACTTAGTAGGAAGTCCTTAGGTAACTTATCTCATATTCATTCTATGAGAGTCCTATTGTTGCTTGAGTTAAGGGCATTGAATGTGAAGTTAGCTCCGGGTGAGAAAGAAGCATTGCTTACTACATCGAAAGTCCGACCATTGTTGATTGATAGAGTTAAAGGGGCACATGGCCAGGATGAACAAATGGTGAAAATTAAGGAGCAAGTCCAGCAAGGCAACAGAGCAAACTTTATGACCTTAGGGGATGGTACTTTGCTATATAGAGGCAGATTATATGTACCAAATGTTGAAGTTTTGAAAAAGGAGATAATGGAAGAAGCGCACAATTCAGCATATGCTATGCATCCTAGAAGTACCAAAATGTATCGTACCTTGAAAGATAACTATTGGTGGTCAGGGATGAAGAAAGACATTGTAGAATTTGTAGCTAGATGTTTGGTTTGCCAACAGGTTAAAGTAGAATACCAACACCCAGTAGGATCATTGCAACCTCTTCCTATTCCTGAATGGAAGTAGGAGCATATTATGATGGATTTTGTGGTTGGGTTACCTATAACTCAGTAGGGACATGATGGAGTTTGGGTGATTATCGATCAACTTACTAAATCAGCTCACTTCTTGCCTATGAAAGTGAATTATTTAATTGGGTAAACTTGCTACAATCTACATCAAAGAAGTGGTCAGATTGCATGGTGTTCCATTTTCTATTGTATCAGACAGGGATCTAAGATATACATCCAGATTTTGGCCAAGTTTACAACATGCTTTAGGTACCAAGATAAGATTTAGTACAGCTTTTCATCCCCAAACATATGGTCAATCAGAGAGAATAATCCAGACATTAGAAGACATGCTTTGAACTTGTGTGATGGAATTGCAAGGTAGTTGGGATAAATAATTGCCTTTGATGGAATTTTCCTACAACAACACCTTCCATTCTAGTTTGGGGATGGCACCTTATGAAGCTCTATATGGTAGGAAGTGTAGAACTCCAATCTGTTGAGATGAAGTTGAGGAAAGGTAATTGGTCCAGAAATTGTACAAATGACAATAGAGAAGATTCAGCTAATTCCAGATCAACTAAAGGAAGCCCAAGATAGACAAAAGAGTTATGCAGACTTAAAGAGGGAACCAATTGAATACAATGTGGGTGACAAGGTCTTCCTAAAGATTTCACCTTGGAAAGGAGTTTTACGGTTTAGTAAAAGGGGAAAACTAAGCCCTAGATACGTTGGCTCTTATGAGGTGATTGAGAAGGTTGGTCCAGCAGCCTATAGATTGGCCTTACCTTTAGAATTGTCTCAGATTCATGATGTCTTCCACGTATCCATGCTGAGGAGGTATAGGAGTGATCCTAGTCACATTTTGCAAGCCCAACCCTTAGAATTGAAAGATGATCTATCTTATGAAGAGGAGCCTATTACACTTATTGCTAAGGAACCAATGTGTTGAGAAATAAAACCATACCTTTAGTGAAAGTGTTGTGGAAATACCATGGAAGTGAGGAGGCTACTTAGGAACGAGATGAAGACATAAGAAACCAATACCCTTATCTGTTTTAATTCAATTTTGGGGGCAAATTTTCCTATGGTGGGGAGGATTGTCACATCCCTACCCTAATTATAGGTACATTTGCATTCATTTTGCATTATATTTACATATAAGTTGATAGAATTTAAATATAAGCTAGTATATATAGTTAGACTAGTGTATCAGGTTAAGCTATGACTTGTACTCGATCAAAGAGTGAGAATTTTTGAATTTTAATGACATTAAAAATGAGTGAAATTATGAGAATAAAAGGAATTAGCAATAAAAATAAAGTAAAGAGTGATAATTAAATAGTTTAGGATGATAAGGATGCAATTGAAACAAATAAATTTCTTAAATTGAATAATTGAAAGTTCGAAGGTTAGTAGGTTATAATTGCTTTTCATTAAGGGTAAAAATGGGTACTAAGCAATCTAATTTATCCACTTTAGGCTCTAGATCCTTCCAAAGTCGTGGTTTGAAGAAGGCAGCCATATATGTTCAAGGAAAAGAAAAGGGGGACTAATTTTACTTAGAAACAAAAAAAAGGAAAAAGAAAGAAAACCTAAGTCTACTTGTTGATACTGATTTCTCAAGCATATTTTGAAGATCTAAAGCACTTTTAAGGAAAAAATTATCATCCCTAAAGGCTGTATTGATCCAATTGGTAAGTAATTTACTTTTTTTGGTTGATTTGGATTAGGGTTCATAACATGTTGTTCTCGGGTTCTAGATATCTGATTTAATAGTCTTAGTGTTTTAGTCATAGCTTAATCCAGAGATCTTCAAATTGAGTGTTCTTTGATGCTTTAGAAACTTGGAAGAGTTATATAAAACTTTTCCTCTTTTAGATTGACCTGATTCAGTTTTTAAGTTAGTCTAATAATGAGAAACATTTTAATGCTTAGTCTATTCGTCCAAGTTGACCTGGTTGTGTTCAGTTGCCTAGATTTCACTCTATTGTTATCCAAATTAAGTGAAATTTTTTAAAAAAATTATTATACATATAAATATAATACTGATTCAAATTTTAGCTTCAAATTCCTCTTCTACAATTTTGGGCAATTTTTCTAAGTTAAGACTGAAACAACCCTTTTAGAGTCAAAAGGGCAGAATTGTGAAATTAAGTTGTTTTGCACTTTTTACACATCATTTGGGGACTTCATGATTAGGAAAATATGTGAGATTGTTATATTGATGATTGGTAAATAAATTTCTTATTTTAGGTGTTGGAAAAGGAAAGGAAGGTGCTAGTACAAATTAAGTAAAACGGTGAATCGGTTGTGTTTGTTTTGGAAAGCTGTTTTATGAGTAGATGTTCAAGAAATTCAACACCTTTTACAACATCAATAAAATGAGGCTTTTAATTTTTTTTAATGGACCTGAATTTTTGTATCATAAATGGTTTCAATTCAGCCTTGTGCTACTTAAATCACATGTTTAAGTTTCAAGATTTAAAGGTTTCAAGTATACGAATTAAATATGTTATTTCTATACACTTTGCTTTGTGATTTAAATTGAGATCCTTTTAGTTACTTGATGGTTAAAATGAGCTTATACACAACATGATTTCACTTATTTGAACTATGATAAAGATTGTTTGGTTTTGAATGCTTATTGAACTATAAATACGATAATGTTGTTTTGATTGATTATTTGGTGAAAATGGCATTTGGTTTGTGTATTACCACCCTATATGAGTTGTGTAAATGTGTTGAGGTGATTATATTGGTTATTATTGTGCAATAGACAATAGGGCACTTGATTGCAGGACAGTGAAGGGAGAAGGGTCGTTCCGTGCTAATGTAGTTGAAGGGTTAGCCTTTAAGTGTGCCTAGAGAGTGATGCTTGTGATGGCATGTATGTTATGGCCAAACTGTGATGCTTATTGTAGGGATGGTTAATACATATGAAAGATTATTTTGATGATTGAAAATCATGTACTTTATTTAGTTGAGTTTTGTATAAGTTTGAAAGCAATAATGGCCTTGATATTTCAAGTAGATTATAATTTGATTTTAATTACTTTAGTATGCTATTTTGAGATGCTTATTGTGTTTGGTTTAACCAAATTATTTTCTGCTTGAGATATCTATTCACCGAGTATTTTTGTACTCATTTTACTATGTTTTCTAAACTTTTCAGATAGCAGGGCTTGTTAGCGGGTGGCCTAAGCTGAGTGAGTGTAGATAGAAGTTTGATAGTAAGGTTGGTCAACATCCTTGTCAGAGTAGCCTTGTATTTTTGTTTCTTAACCTTGGTTTAATATGAATTGTAAATGAAAACATCTTGTAGTTAAATGATGGTGGCTAGGCTTTATGTAAAGCAACTATGTAGAAATGAGTTTTGTTTTGCATTAATAATGTTTATTCTACTATGTTTTAATTTGCAAAGATTAACATCAATCTAGTTTTAAAAATGTGATTTTCTATGTTACTTAATTATTCTATACTATAGTTATTATTCATAAACTCATCAAATTCCGGGAAAATTTTTATTTTTCATTACATGAATATACCAAGTTTTTCTTAGGAGGTATTTTTATTCTTTTAGCTAATATAATTATAATTATAATAGAATTTTACTAAGTTAAATGGTTGGTTTTAAACGTCCATCTTGAGCTTTATGAGATGAGGTATGACAGTCAATGGCGTAGCTGTTGGTAAGCCAGCAGAAATGAAAGATATAGATTGGGAAGTATTCAACAGAAAGTGTGCAGCTCAAATCAGATAGTGGATTGATATGAGCATTATGCAGAGCGTTGCTAAAGAAACTGATGCCTACAAGCTGTTGGAAAAATTAGAGAAGACGTTCACGCAAATAAGTGCATAAAACGTAACCAATTTGATACGCCAGCTCATTACCTTGAAATACAAAGATGGCAGCAGCATGTCAGACCACATCAATGAATTTGAAGGTGTTGTAGATCAGCTCTCAACAATGAACTGCAAAATTGATGATAATCAATTGGCAACATTTTTATTTATCTCTTTGCCAAAGATTTGGGATACACTTTTTGTATCCGTCACAAATTCAGCTCCTAATGGAAAGGTGACCTTGGAGATAGTAAAGGATAGATTGTTCAATGAAGAATCCAAGTGAAAGGAAAAATGGTGAAATGTTTGAAGCTCTTGTGTCAAAAAAACAAGAATAGCGTGGAAGAAGCAAAAGCATATTTTCTCACAGACAATAAAGTAGGCATGATTTTGGTGCCTGCATTTTTAACATTTTTTGTTTTTTTCTTTCTTTTTTTTTAATTTTTCAAAAGTTGTGGGTCTTCCACTTGAGGCAACATATTTGATTCATTTGAGGTATCTTGGACTGAGAGATATTGATTCAAGGGAGGGGGAAAATTTGTGCTATCTTTATTCAACATTATACTTACCAATGTCCATAGGTTACTTGAAACTTTGTACACCCTCAATTTGCAATATAATAATTCACCAAGATTGCCTGATTTGTTGTGAAAATTGAAAAACTTGAGGCATTTATGTTTAGATTACAAGGATTTTAAGTTGATTTAATTAGGTAAATTACAGCAGCACTTGGAAACTTTAAAGATAGTGCAAGCTTAGTATCTTATTGTTCCAAGTGCTGCAGTCTTGGAGTTAACTAATCTCTAAAATTTAGGAATAGTATTCATGGAAAGAAAGAAAGTACAACTATAAATGAGTCGAGTCGCTCATGAACTACTCGATTGAAACTCAACTCGATAAAAGTTTGTTCGAACTCATATATCGAAATACATTTAATAAATGAGCTGAGCTCAAACTATGTAAAGTTCGGCTCATAAAACTTGTGAATAAGTTCGACTAAGAGCTTGTGAGCTAACTCCTATGTTTAATGTGTTAATATTTTAATTTTACATATATAATATATAAATTTTTATTTATAGCAAATGTAAAGAATATTTCAAAAATATATTATTACAATAAAATCATAATTTTATAATAACTTAGTAATTTTTTAAAATTTTTAATAAACAATTTTAATTTATAGTTTGTATTTTTAAAAAATTTCTCTTAGCTCATTTAGATTTGTCAAACATCGTGAACAAACTCATGAACTTCAAATAGCATAATGAGCTTGGTTCGATTACAAATAAACTAAGACCGAACCAATTAAAACTAGCTCGATTATAAACGAAACAAGTATGAATTAGTCATATCTCAGTTGAGCTTGGCTCGTTTACACTTATAAACGAAAGCAGAGATTGTTGTAAAATCTCCCATTTTTGAATTAGGCTGACGTTCTTCCAAAGACTTATTTCCTGGTTTGGAATCACTTTCAATTTTCCATAACCTCACAAAATTATACGGGGAATGTTAAAGGGATTTTTACATAAATGCCCAAAAAACACCTACCATTAACATCAAATGTCCCATGTTTTCTAAAAATAACACGCGTACCCTATCTTTTTAAATAACTACGCACATGTCCTCTTTTAACGTCCTCCCTTAGCTCTGTCGTCATCTATTTCCATCTCCTTCCTTCAGCTCAACAAAAAAACGTTCATCATCTTTCAGCGCGAAAACCAAGCAGAAAAATTCCATCATCTTTATACTGAATCTCAATTTTGAAAATCAAATTCTTCTCCCTTTTTGATTTAAATCGTTCTTCACAAATAGAAAACTCCTAAAATAAACTCTACCAAAAACCAAAACACAAAATCAATTCCAAACAAAAAATGATAACCAAATAGCAATTACATCCATATATGATTCAAAATCATTCAAGCAACATACATTAGAGCCCCAATTGTTCAACATTAACAAAGAAAGCAAAAACAACAAAAATCAAAGATGCACAGGTACATTATTCAAATTTTCATGAAACTGAGATTCATTGATAATTATATTACCAAAAATTAAATTCCAAACAACATGCAAACAAGATTTTGCTTTTTGAAATTAAAAAAAATTAAACAGTTATTTCTTAATTTTGTATATTAAAAGTATATTATCGATATCAGTTACAAAACTCTGCATTTTATTTACATTTCAATTTACTTTTAACAAAATCTTTACTCAATGCCTTAATTCTTTATTTGTTATGTAAAAAATAGTATATTAAAAGTATATTATTCATTTCAAATAAGATATTGTAAAATATACTACTCTGAGGCTATTGAGAATGTGTTAAAAAGAATTAAGATTATTATGAGTATATTATTTTTTTCTTATGCCATTCTGTGAAACTTATTTTAAAAACTAGTATATAATAACAATATTATTGGAGTCTGATACATTTTAATATATGTAATTTGTAAAAATTAGTATCTGAAAAGTATATTATTACTTTCTTATTCAATTATTTACACCTGCAGCAAATGAAAAAACTTCTAGTGTTCATGCATTATGAAGGAAAATGGGATGATAACTTGCAATACATAAATTTCAAGGTAACTGGTATACAAATTCCAAAGAAATACAGCTACGAAAAGCTCATTATAGCCATTTTAGAATGTTTTAAATTTGAAGAAGATAAAAAAGAGATTCAGATCTCATACAAAGTCAAAGAAGAGTATCCAGCTTTGAAAATTGAAGATGGTTTCAGTTTGCTGTTTTATATAGAGTTAAAGAATAAAGAACCTGAATGCATAAAATACCCTTTATGCATCTCACTACAACAAAAAGAAAATGACAGCAACATTTTGCAAGACACACCACCAACAATAGCTGCATGACAAAATTAGTCAACAGACATAAGAACAACACCAACAAGTTCAGATATTATTATATATGCAAGAGACTTAGGAAAAAGCATTATAGAAGAGAGCACACAAAAAGAAGATAAATTACAGAGTTCACTTTCTCCACTTGTTATAGCAACCGGCACAAATTAAAAAGAATTGAAAGTTGGGCAACTATTTAAGGACAATGAGACATTAAGGAGAGTCCTAATCTTCAATGCACTTTCAAACAAGTTTCAATACATAATCGTCAAGTCTTGCTCTTTAAAGTTCTATTTAAAACACTGGGATGATAATTGTAATTGGAAATTAAATGCTTCAACCTACAAAAGTTCAAATATCTTCAAAATTAGAAAATCCATAGACACACACACATGCAGCCTGGAACTCAAACACGGAAACCATTACCAAGCTAGTACTCAACTTGTTGCCTAACACATCAAGTCCAAATACACAAGCACCAAAACTGTGTACACATTGGCTGACATAATGAGGGACATGAAGGAGGAATTCAAAATTTTAATAAATTACATGAAGGCATACAGATCGAAGGAAGCAACCCTTGAAAGTATAAGAGGAAATCTTAAAGAAACATATATTATTATGTGTTTCTTGTATATGATACAAGAAACCAACCTGGGCTCAGTTGTACAACTAAAAATAGGAGAAGAAAACACATTTCTCTATATTTTCATGGTGCTCAAAGAAAGTATAAGTGGCTTGCAGCACTACATTCCTATTGTCATTGTCAACGGAACATTTCTCAAATCAAAATAATGAGGAACCATTTTGACAGCTTCAACATAAGATGCACAAGGCAACATTTTTCCACTTGCCTTATGTGTTGCTAATTCAAAGAATGACAATTCGTGGAAGTGGTTTTTTGAACAACTACGAATAGCACTATGAGTGAGAGAAAAATTATGCATCATATCAGATAGACACGAAAGCATATCATCAGCTGTGAAAAATATCTATCCTAATGCTTTACACATATTTCGCACATTCCACATACTCAATAACTTAAAGATAAGGTTCAAGAAGAATGCAATATAGATCAATGAATTCTTTTATGTAGCTGTGAAATCTTACACATTACAGGAGTTCCAAAGCAATATGGAAGAAATGAAGAACCTAGACATATGTGTCCACAACTACCTTGAATAAATTGGATTCGAAAAGTGGACAAAAGTACATTCCACCAACAACAGGTATCGAATAATGACTATGAATGTTGCAAAATCTATGAATGCAGTAATTAAAGCTGTAAGAGAGCTACCAATCACAACTCTCTTGGAATACTTGTGAAGTTTGGTACAAGAATGGAATACAACAAACCAAAATATCGCAAGAGGAACTTTCACGAAGCTTACAAGGAAAACTGAGGACATACTCAATGAAAATTACATAAAATCCCAAAAACTCAAGGTAACAACTCAAAACCTTCTTATATACTCAAAATTATGAATTTATATTTATAAATAAAATACATAACGTATTATAATTTGATTCTAAAATTACTATTATTGTGTATTTATTGAATTACTGCTATTGTTCTACATTAACTATTTGATCTTATTGTTTGACAAAACTATTATTCTGTTCTTCTATAATACATGCACTTTTATATCTTTAAGTTTCAGAAAATAATATATAATAAGAATCTTATTAGTTTTTGATAAGTATATAACAAACAAAAATGCAATAATATAACATTTTAATAATTTCAGGTGCAAAAAATAAATAATCAACTGTACAATGTCTGTATTAATGAAAAAACAGACATAGTACATTTGAAACACAAGACATGCACATGCAACAAGTTCTAACTTGGCCAAATATCATGTGAACATGCATTAGCGGTATTGAGAGAGTTAAACCAAAAGCCATACAGCTACTGCCCACAATACTATAGCAAAATAACGATGCTAGCAACATATGAAGAAACGATATGCCCGTTGCCAACAAGAAGCACGTGGAATGTGCCAACTCAAGTAACAAACATGCTTGTTACCATGAAAACATGCTTGGCATGTGGAATGTTCCTATAAGAACCAGAATTCAACCAGGAAGATCGAAGAAAAGAAGATATAAAGCTGCATGGGAAAATAAAAGTGAACACAAATGCGGAACATATGGCTACTATGGACACAACAAGAAGACATGCATATTAAAACCATTGAACACATGAGATTCAAAATAAATTTTTTATTTTTTCACATTTATACTTCGTTCAGTTTTTGCAACATTACATACATCAATTAACATTTTTTAATTACCATATATAGTTTGTTTCAAATGAAAAATTAAGATAGTTTATTAAAAAATTGATAGAAGTATAAAATTGATACATAGTGTGTTTTATCTACAAATCAGGTATCAAATTCACATATGATTTGTTAAAAATCCAAAATGGGTATTCAATTCTGCTTTCACATATATTAAATTTGGAATAATCTTCGTATCTATTCTGAATATTATTAGTATATACACTATCGTAGATATATCATCAAAAGAAAAACAAAATTATGAAAACTTATTACCATAAAATAAAATTAACTCTGTGTCTTTAAGAAACTAAAATTAAAAATAAATTGTAATTAAAAAGGTAAAAAATAAAGTAAATAGACAGCAACTCAAACATATTATAAAAAAGAATATTATTCGTATATTATGCCTTTCTTATAAAATAAACTAATATACATCAATAAATAAGAACAATATAAAAACATAAATATATAATTTCATTAAAAATAAAACCAATGTCAAACAACTAAACAACTCTTACAACTATAAAAAAAAAACTACACAAACAACATTCATAAGCTACAAATATTCATGACAATAATGAAAACATAACATCACTATAAATATACCAAATGAACATAAAAATAGATAACATAAATTGGTTCCATTCTCAAAAAAATATTCTTCTTCCCTTTCTCTTTTATTTTCAGCCTTTCAACATAGTCATATTCACTGTCAATGCAATCACTTTGCTTCACCTTTCCATATGAGTACAAGCTGACTGCATAATGACTCCTCATCTCCTTGATATTTAAATTAGTCGAAATATTCCTACCTTCAAGCAATTACTTAGCAAAAGACACCACAAAAGCTCTATAATCACTGCATAAAACCAAAAAAAATAAGAACTACAAGGAAATAAAAAATTTAAAAAAAAAAAGAAACTTGTTATCCTTTGTAGACAGTTCATCAACCAAAGTAATTTCAAAAGGCTCACCTAATTCAATGGCAAAAGAATGGATATTAGCATCAGATCGATGATCCCAAAAATTGACAACATCAAAAAATAATGGCAGAAGAACACTGTAGCTTCTAACACAATCTAACACTACTTTATTATAAGTTGCACCTCTTAAAGAATTATAAACATACATGTGACAATCCTTAATATGCAATACTCCCAAAACCCAATGCTTCTCTTTACCAATATGGATAGGAAAGAAAATAGGATCAACATCGAACCAAACTCTATTGCACATCATAAAATAGTCAAGATTGTACTCTGCCACAGCATGATCTACAATCACAAGTGTAAGATCCTCATTTTTTACCAAATACCTCGAATAAGGACTTTGAATCTGTTGGTCAAATTAATTACCAGTTGTGGTAAAATTAAGACAAGATTCTTTGAAAGTCTTTCCTTTCTTCCTTAAGTAATAAAACAACACATCAATATGTTGAAAACTAACAAAAAATAAAAACATCACTTATACATAAAAAAGCAAAATCTGTAAGAAAAAGAATATTATTAGAATATTTTGTGTATCTGCAACTCAAAAAGACTATCTGAAACTAAAAATAGTATATTATCCGAATAGTAATGGTATTTGATAACACAAACAACTTTTATAACTTAAAAAAATATCAAACTAAGAATCATAGCATATTGTTAAAATATAACAAACAAAAAGAAACAAACAAAATACATAAAAATTAGGAAACTTACAGAAGATGATAATGAACAACCACAATAATTCAAAACATGAAACTAAGTCTTTGAAGTAATAGTATCACTAAATTTGAAAGCAATAGTAATAAGATTATCATCATCGGAATACAACTTTTTCTTATAAAAACAAAATAAAAATTCAGTAAAGGTTATAAAAAAAATTACCAAAACAAAAAACTTGAAAACACATACTTGTTTTTCTTCTTCAACCCAACACCAAGCCAAGAATCAAAATCATAGTAGGTTTGAAAATCTATCAGATCATCAATATTTCTACACAACGGACATAAATCCTTAACAATAGTTGGAACTTTCCTCTCCTTCCCTCCAATTTCTGATGAACCAAATTCATTTAAAAATGGAGATTTCATAAAATATGTAGCTTTAATCTCCCTTTTAGTTGCAACAGGGGTTTGAAAATCATCAACATCATCTAAAACTTTCTTTTTACCCTAACATAAACAAATACAATATAATCAATAAATAATAATAATACAAAAAATAAAAAACCAAAAATACAATAACAAACAAAAATATTTATTAACAAAAACACATACATCATCATCACAAAATTCACCAATAGCTTTAACAGTTGATTCAATAATGTCACAAACAT
>CATIWM010483223.1:0-30493 GCA_949671775.1 Mallotus repandus
CGTATCCAGAACTCCTGGTTGTGGTGCTAGCTTGTATTAGAGAATCGAGTTACCACCACTTTCAATTTATCCCAGTTATTACCCTGGGTGGCGACTCCTCATCTCCACGCCATGTCTTTGTGACAATGGTTAGTGTGTTCCCTAGAGCTCTGAGCTCAAACAGTGTCGCGGTTGCAATAAACTTGGACGCGCGCTAAACCCCGCCGTCTACAACGTGTTGCAACCTTAGAGTGTGGAAGTGAATGAAGATTTAATGTACGATATTGTTGATTATCAAGTTTGCCAGTTGCAAGCAGATTCCAATGGACAAGGTGTTGTGGAGGAGCACACGTGGGAGACTGAGGTTGAGATGCGGCTGGCTTACACTTACGTTTTTCCTCGATGAATTCTTGTTTTCAGTTTTATATTTAAAATTTGAGGACGAATTTTTGTAAGGAGGGAAGATTGTTATAACTCAAATTTTTTTTATAAAATACAAAAATTAAATTTTTGGATTTGCAGTGTTAATAAATATTTTATTAATTTTGATATTTGATTATTAGTGAAATTTAATTTAAATTTTGGTGTTGAATATTTTTTTAAATTATTGACTTAGTATATTTTAATACACTTTTGAAAAAAAATTAAGTGTGTAAATATATGTGTATTTTAGAGGAAATAATAAAAATTAGAGATATTTTATTATTATATTATTTTAAACTTTTACCTTAAAAAAAATTGAGTTATAACATTCGCTCCATCTCCAATACGAAGCTTGGATCTATTCCTTTTCGGTACTTGGGTGTACCACTTTTTGAAGGTTCTCCTAAACATTCCCACTTGGTTCAAATTATTGATGCAATTTTGAGCAAATTTAATGGATGGAAGGGTCGTCTTCTTTCAATGGCAGGTCACATTTGTTTGGTGAATTCAGTCATCACTAGTTCTTTTATCTATAGTTTTATGGTGTACAAATGGCCTCAACTGCTTCTTAAATTTGTGAATAAAGCTATTCGTAATTTTTGTGTGGTGTGGATCAATATCTTCTAAGAAATTGGTCATGGTTCCTTAGGCGCAATGTTGTGCTACCAAATAGGAAGGAGGTTTGGGCATAAAAAATTTAACACATCTGAATTCTGCTATTCTTTATAAGCTTGCGAGCTCAATCATGGCACATAATGATTTTCTTTTTTATTTTTCTCTGCCATCATTTTTTAAACAAATTCAAAGCCCCTCGTCTCTTGGTTTTTTCTATTTGGATTTCCATTAAATTCATTTCTATGGACATCAGATCTAATGCCTTTTGGATTATTGGAAAAAATTCTAAGCTTAGCTTTTAGCATGATAACTGGCTTGGAGACAGTCTTGCAGAAAAATTAAATCTCCCTATTGATCGTAGGAAATTCCTATTCGAATTGGTTGCAGATTTCTATATTGATAATGAGTGGAAAAAATGTCAGATTTTATTAGAATGTGACTCCATCTATATTGTTAATTTGTTTAATTCAAAGAGCTTGAATGTTCCTTAGTTCTTACTGGTTGATCAATCAAGATGTTTAACACAGATTTCCAACATGTCTTTTGTGGTCTCTCATGTCTTTCGTGAAGGTAATATGGTTGCAGATCGTTTAGCAAGTGAAGTTGCTTCTTGTGTTCAAGATCATTGGTGGTTTTCGGTGTTAGTAAAGATTATTTTACCTTATCTTGTATACTGTTATCATTCTTGTTATACATGTCTAGTTATAGAGGTTATGTAGAACTTTAGCTCTTCTAGTTCTTCATGTATCTTAATGTATTAATACCTTGTAATCTTCATTCTTAAATATATGAATAGACAGTTACATTCACATGGTATCAGAGCCTTAAGTCTGATAATTTCTCTTTTCTTCTTTACTAATCGAATATTTTCTTCAATGGCCAATACTGAAAACCAACTTGCCTTACTTACTTCATCAGCAAATGTTGCTACTACACACCATAGCTTTGCTATAAAGCTCAATCCAAAAAAATTCTTGGCTTGGAAAATACAATTCCTGCCTTTACGAAATTATCACTCCATGACTAGACTTGTCGATGGCTCTTCTTTGGCACCAGCAGTCACCATTCCCTCTACCACCGATCCTAACCAACAAGTTCCTAACCCAGCGTTTGTTAATTGGTTTCTAAAGGACCAATTACTCTTATCATGGTTGCTATCCTCTCTCATCGAGGAAATATACCCATACATTATTGGCCTCACATCTTCATATGCAATATGGAATGCCTTGGCTAATGCATTTGGTGTTGTTTCACAAAACAGATAACTTCAATTACACATTCAACTTCAAGAACTTAAGAAAAATTATCTGTTTATTTCTTCTTACCTTCATCAAGCCAAGAGCCTTGCTGATGAACTAGCGGTAGCAGGTCATCCAATCTCCACAGCGAAGTTTAATGCAATTATATATCACAATTTAGGCGCTGATTTTCATCCATTAATTTTTGCCCTGAATATGCGCTCAGAACTAATGTCATTCCAAGAATTACACAGCCATTTAATGGCTCACGAAATTCTGCTACAAAATTTCAACGCAGCCCCATTAGCACATGTTGCATTCCGACAATCAAACAGCATGGCTGGTCACTCCTTTTCCTCAACGCAACCTGTCAAATCTTTCACCAGGTCCCTATTTTTCTTATCTGCTGTTCATTGTTCTTCTCCTTGACAAATCTGTGGTTTAACAAACCATATTGCAGACCGATGCAGGTGTTGATACCAACAAAGGCGCTTCACAAATTCTATCCCACAACCGAATGTTGCTTGGTATGATGCTCATGGTGCTCATCGTTCTCATCAACCTCAATCGATTCCTTACACATAGTCCAGTGCTTCATCGCCTTACATCAGCTGGACTCCTGACACAAGAGCAAGCCACCATATGACCCTAAATCCTACTACAATTCATAATATTATGTCGTATCCAGGTATGGATCAAATCTAATTGGTAATGGACAAGGATTGCCAATTATGGCTTCAAGTAATGCCTTATTTCCATCACTTAATTCTTCCCCTATGAAACTAAATAACGTATTGCATGTCCCTGCCCTCACAAAATCTTTACTTTCTATACAAAAATTTACTCATGATATCTCATATTTCTTTGAATTTTGACCCAATTATTTTCTTTGTTAAGGATCAGAAGACTAGGGAAATCCTGTTGCACGGACTGAGTGATGATGTAATGTATTGTCTTCCTTCACCAATAAAATAAACATTTGCTACTACCTCTACATCCTTTGCAGATTGGCATGCTAGATTGGGACATCCACATGCTTCCAATGTGTCTTCAATAACTGCCAAAAATAATTTAGATTGTTCTAGTCCTTTGTCTATGTGTTCTTCTTGTAAGCTAGGAAAAATGGCACGCATGTCGTTAGCCACAGTAGAACATACTAGTCAGTCTCCTTTTGACATTGTTTATTCAGATGTTTGGGGTCCTGCCCCTGTTCTTTCTAATTTAGGTTTTTCATATGTTGTTATATTTTTTTATGACTACACCCGTTTTATATGGATTTATTTTCTTAAACACAAAAGTCATGTTTTTACTATGTTTAAAGAATTTGAATCACTAGTGTCATGCTAATTTAATTAAAAAATTAAGGCATTTCATTCAGATTAGGGTGGGGATTATCAAAAACTCAATTTATATTTTAAACAAAATGGCATTGTTCATCGAATTGTTTGCCCTTATACTCAAGAACAAAATGGAATTTCATAACAAAAAATTCATCATATTGTGGATAATGGTCTCACTCTCTTAGCACATGCCAATATTCCATTCAAATTTTGGACCTATGCTTTTCAAACTAGTGTTCAATTAATAAATTACATGCCTAACAAACTTATACAAAATTCATGTCCTTTTGAATTATTGTATAAAAAGCCACCCAAATACACAGATTTATAAATTTTTGGTTGTGCGGCTTATCCATGGTTAAGACCATATAACAAAAATATATTTTCCTTTCGCACACAACAATATGTTTATCTAGGTCATTGCCCTACTCATCATGGGCATTTGTGTTTAGATATTGATAAGGATCGCATTTACATTGCCAGACATATTTCTTTTGATGTAACTTTATTTCCATTCAAACACTTGCCTTCATATCTTACCTCAACCTCATCCACTCCAACAACTCCATGGATCACAATCTTTATATCATCTCTCGGTTCCTCACCAACAAGTATGTCCTCAAATTCTAATTCTTTATCTTTATCTCAGTTACCAACTTCTTCTTCCACTCCTTCTTCACCCAAAACTCTTTCCCCTCATCCTAGTCCCACACTGTCCTTATCCTCATCACCCACCAATAATAATTCACGTCAATCTCACCCAACCGAATCCTCCCCATCCGAACTAAATTTAGTGGTGGACCTTACCCAATAACCTATCTCTAGCAACAACCCTACTTACACCCATACCATGCAATTACATCTATCCACACTCCATAAACGCCATGCACACATTGGCTTCACCGAACCCACCAAACAAAATTACCTCCTAACCAAACCATACATATGTCTCCAAGCCTCTAAGCATCAAGTATGGAATAATGCTATGTTTGAAGAAATAAATGCACTTCTTACTAATTCTACTTGGACCTTGGTTCCAAGACCTTCTCATGGTAATATTGTAGGTTGCAAGTGGATTTACAAAATTAAAAGAAAGTCAGATGGTAGTATTGAATGCTACAAGGCTCGTCTGGTGGCTCAAGGTCTTACACATCAATCTGGTATTGACAATAAGGACACTTTCAGTTCTGTCATTAAGGCTGTAACTATTTGCACAATTATAGTAATTGCATGCACTATTAGCCAATTTGTCAATTGGATGTGTCTAATGCCTTTCTTCGTGGGCATCTCTTAAAGACCATATACATGGCACAACCTCTAGGTTTTCATGACTCTTCTCATCGTGACCATGTTTGCAAACTTTAAAAATCATTATATGGTTTAAAGTAATCACCTAGGGCATGGTTTCATCATCTTAGTTCACATTTGTTAACTTTGAATTTTATGGCATCCAAGAGTGATCATTCCTTGTTTATTTACTGCAATGGGGCAGATGTTATTTTTATTTTGGTGTATGTTGATTATTTAATAGTCATCGATTCTAATCTTTAATCTTTTTCTTGTGTGTGATATGATTACTAAACTCAAACAAGAATTTCCCATTTGTGATCTTGGTGATCTCCACTATTTTCTTGGCTTTAAAGTTTATCGACAGTCCACTGGCATTTTGGTTTCTCAACGCAAATGTGTATGTGACTTACTTGACCGAACGGGCATGAAGGACTCAAAACCATGCTTCACTCCTATTGCCATCAAGCCTCATCTCACCAAAAATCATGGCGAGCCCATTTCATAAGCCGAAGATTACAGAAAAATTATCGGGGCACTACAATACATTACTATTACTAGATCGGACATTGCTTATAGTGTTAACAAATTATGTCAATTAATGAACTCTCCTAGTTCATCTTATTGGATAGCATTGAAAATATTGTTACGCTATCTACAAGGTACCAAATCAAAGGGTCTAGTATTTTCTCATTCGTCCACATTTGAGCTATCTTATTACACAGACAATGACTGGGGTGGTGATGTTGATGATCATTAATCCACAAGCAGTTATGGTATTTTTCTTATCCCCTCTTTGATTTCTTGGATGGCAATGAAGCAGCCTACAGTTCCACGATCCTCTACAGAAAGTGAATACAAGGCCATAGCTCATGCTACTACTGAACTAATATGGCTTCGGTCTCTTCTTAGCGAGCTTGGTTTTCTATATTCCAAATCAATCATGCATTGTGATAATGTCGGTGCTATCTACCTCACCTCTAATCCCATTTTTCATGCTCGCATAAAGCATATCGAGTTGGATTTTCATTTTGTTAGAGAACAAATTACGAATGGATCCATTCAAGTTCATTTTCTTCCTACTCAAGACCAATTGGCTGATTTACTTACCAAGTCGTTGTCCATCACTCTGTTTCAAAGTCTTTGTGCAAACTCCCTCTTCTTGATGGTCCTGGGCTTGTGAGGGGGTGTTAGTAAATATTGTTTTACCTTATCTTCTGTACTATTATCATTCTTGTTATACATGTCTAGTTATAGAGGTTATCTAGAACTCTAGCTCTTCTTGTTCTTTATGTATCTTAATATATTAATACCTTGTAATCTTCATTCTCAAATATATGAATAGACATTACATCCACATTTGGCTCCATCTTTTTGTAATAGTCTCCTACTTAAAGATAGGTTGAGGCAAGAGAATTTTAGATTCTCTTAATTTCATTTCTTTGTGTATTGTAACTCTTTTTATTTTCTCTTTAATAATATTTTTTGCAAGTGCTTGTGATGATATGTGCTAAGAAGGTGCCAACCTAGCTGGGATGTTTCGGTGCACCCCTAAGGCTTCTTGTTAATTTTTATATATAAAAAAAATCTAATTCCAATAGGAAACATAAATTAAATTAGAACTAAATATTGTTAGTTTATGTTATATAAATAAAAATTAATCTAATTAAAATAAAAAATGCGATACTAATTCAATTTTAATTATTATTTTTATTAATTTCATTTGGTTTAATAAATTACTAAATTATCCGACTCTTATATGATAAATAATGAAGATTTTTTTGCAAATTTGCGTGTTGTCCCATCTTTATACGTACATGGATAGAAAACTTTTTTAGATTTGTGATTGTATATAAAATATCAAATTTATATTTAAATGTTTTTGTTATTGCTGTTGTTGTTGTTATTATTAATATTATTAAAAATAATAAAATATTATCTATTTTTATAATAATTTGATATTAAAAATTTATTAGAGTTATAATTTATTGCAATTTTTAACAAATTTATGGTTAATTAATTTTAATTGTTTAATTACTTATTAAATTTAATTTAAGAAAACTTCTAAAATTATATAATTTTGTTTGCATTATAAAAAAAAGTTGACGTAATTAGAGCAAAAAAAAATATTTTCATTTACTATATGTCCCCATTTTAATACTCCTCTCTATGAAAAAAATTATACTATTTTTAAATTATGACTTTAATTAATTAGTTAAATAATAAAAATTATTTATGTTAATTATATTATTTTTTATTAAAATTCAATGAAATTTTTAAAATTATGCTATTTCTTATATTAGTTCTAATAAAAACTCACCCACTTCTAAAAACATATAAAATAAGGACATATATTAGCTATGGATTATTTCCATTAATAATTAATGATGAATTAGTGAAGGGAAATGGATACCGGAGAAGTGTAGAGTAATTAGAGACGGATCTAACAATGGATAAATAAAACTGTCGCTAAATTTTTTTAGGTGTCTGGTGCCACTGTGTTAATGATCGATTAGCGATAGGTTGTCCGTCGTTAATTAATGACAGATTACAAGTCATCATTAAATAGTGACGACTTCTTCAATTCCTCATAAATGAGGTATTGGCGAGGAAATCCTAAAATTTAGTAATGGATTAGTGATGAATAATTTCATCGCTAAATTTTAGCGTTAAGGCAACCTTCTTCCTCTTTCAGCTCAATTGAAATAGAAAAAAATAAAAAAACTTCACCACCACTGTATTTGTTCTCTACCATGACCGCCACCGCCACATAGCCACCACCTCCGTCGGCTCAACCATTACCACTGCCAACAATGACCTACTATCGGTCTCCACTACCCTCGACTCAACAACACTACCACCCTCGGCTTAACTACTGCTACCACCCTCGGTTGTCTTCCATTGCCAATCAAATATGTATTTATATATATGTAGGTGGCGGGATTTAGGGCACGCCTAAGTTTTCAAGGATCTGGACATTATGTGGGCTCAGGGCCCAGTAGAAAATAAAACAGAGGCTTATAGCCTAAGTCAGAGATGGAGTTGCCACCCAGATGAGATCATAAAAATTTTTTATAACAATTGGATTCTACGGAGGTTCCCCATAATCCATCTCAGAGACTGGATTCAGAAATTGGGTATGGGTTTTTAGAAGCCTACCCAACCTTGCGGTTGGCCTCCATTTGTGTTTTATATTTTATTACTTTTATTTATTTAATTATTTTCTCATTTACATGCAAATGAATTCCTCCAAACAAATTTTCAATTTTACAATTTAGCCCAAATTTTGAATTTAATTTCAATTCCATGCAATTTCATCCATCATTTACCACATCACATTTTAATTAAATTAGAGATGAACAAAAATAAATATAAAGTAAATAAAAATTACATACAATGAAATGGGGAGAAGAAAAGAGTTACAACCCTTTAATCATGCAAGGAAATAAATAAATAATTGTAAAATCAAATAAAATAAAAGTGCACACATGAAGAAAGGAGGGAGGAAAATGAATTGCACCCTTTTTCACTTACAAGATAAACATAAAATAAGTAAACAAAAGAAAAATAGACGTAAAATAAGGAAATTAAAAGCTAAGGGTAGCTATATAGTGACTAAATTGTCACTTAAATGCAATAACCCTGGAACTTCAATTAATTAGTCCTACGAATAAAAAACTACAAAAGAAACCATTAAGTTAAGTTCTAAAAAATGAAATAAAATAAAATGCAATAATTGTATTCAATTTAACCATAGAAACAATAATTAATAAACACAATAAAGTAAAATAAATAATTCAAAAAATAACAACTGAATAAAGAGAAAATACATAAAAAATAAAATATTCTATTTAAAAAGGAAAGCATGCAAAAGTTAGATAAAATATCTACAATAAAAAAACGAAATAAACCAAAGCAACTTGGATGATTAATGAACTAAATAGATTTTAAACATACTAGAATACGAATAATATAACTAAAGATTTTAATTAAACAGACTAAAATAACAAAAAGACACTTGATAAAACATAAGGAATATCAAAACAGAGACAAAAAAAAATTAATTATAAAGGAGTATTCTGTGTTTAAAAAATACAACAATGCCTTAACACAATAAGGCGTCACCTTAATGCAATAGAGCAACGCCTTAATGAATAGACACCGCCTTATTACACCATTAAACAAAATTCTACTGAAAACTTGTTTTCCAAATATAAAATATAGAACACTTGTCAAATGATAATTTTGGAGTCGCTTAATCACTAAAATATGAACAGAAACAATCTAATCTACTCAAAACATAATCAATATCATTTCAAATCAGAAATGGATTGAAAAATGAAAATACTGAATAGAAGAAGGAGGATTATTATATAAATAGGAAAAATTCACAGCTCCTGTCTTTAGCCCTTCGAAATAGCTCTTACTTCTAAAATTGCAGTAACTAAGACACAACAAACTCTTTCTCAATCTTCTTTTCTTTTAGCCTTCCTCTTGAAAGCCCTCACGCTCCTTTTCCCTTTGCTTCCTTTGTTCTGTTTTTGTTCTAAGCAGACTTTTTTCTTTTTTTTAGTCTTTTTTTTTAGTTTCTATTCTTGTTGTCCCCTTCTCTCTTTTCTTCTCTTTTATCTTCCCTCTCCCCACTTTCTCTCCATAATCTCCTTCACTTAGCCACCTTCCATGATTCTTCCCCCCTCTTCCAAGTGAGCTGTTGGCGACCGTCCTCTATTATTTTGAGGGTCGTGCTAACAGCTTGCAACATATGTTTTTTTTTTTTGAAATTTAAACCACAAAGACATTGCCTTCATACTTGGGCAGCGCTTTTACATGCTAAGGCGTCGCCTTAGTATTTCAGATTATCGCCTTAGTGACATATTGTGTTAATTGAAAGGGCTTTCTTGGGCTTTCCTTCTGTCGGGCTTTCTAAGGAATACAAATTGATCTAGACTTGATAATCTTAAATGTTTAAACCATTTTCATCATCGAGCCTCCGCTCGCGGGCTGGACAAACTTAGTGTTGACAATATATTTGAATATTTTTTATTTCTCGAATAATTAGGTAATTATTTGTAAATTTAGATTTGTGAATTTTTTGTGAATTTAGATAAAATAATTTGAGAATAATTTTAGAGAATTTAGTTATTTTATTTAATTTTGATAATTAATTTCTTTGAAATATTGTGAATTTAGTTATTTTAGAGAATTTATTTTTTTTAGTTAATTAATTAAGTTAATATTTGAGTTCTTTTTTGTTTCCTCTTGTTAATTGTTTTTTCTTTTCTTTCCTCTTGTATTCTTTTTAGTATTCTTTTTAGTTTTAGGGAGGGATTTTTTCGTCACTTGCATTTTTTACAAATGGTTTTTCCCCGCTTTCAATAAAATTAATAAAATAATATCTTCTTATAAAAAAAGTTAATTTGAGAATATATTTATAGAATTAGTTAGTTCAATTAATTTTGTAAATTTAGTGAATTTATATATATAATTTGAGAATATATTTAGAGAAATTATTTTATTTAGTTTAACTTAGTGAATGTAATTCATGTAGGTAACTTAATTAGTTAATTTTATAAATAATTTTGTTTTTCTTAACTTAGTTAATGTAGTCAATCGAGTGAATTTTGAGAATGAGAATATAAATAATTTAGTTGCTTTTATGTATTTGTAGATTACAATGTGAAATAATTTAGTTATTTATGATAAATAATTTTGTTGAAATGATTTAGTTAATTTAGTTATTTTGGTTAATATCGTGAATTTAGATAAATATTTTGAGGATATATTTAGTGAATTTATTTAGTTGAGTTAATTTAGTGGATTTTGTTAATTTAGATAAATAATGTGAGGTATATAAATAGAGAAATAGTTAGTTTAGTTAATTTACTTAATTTTTTTTAATTTCTTGAATTTATATAAATAATGTGATGTATATATTTAGATAAATAGTTAGTTTAGTGAATTTTTTTAATTTTGTAACTTGAGTTATATAATTTGTGAATATTTTTAGAGAATTTTGTTAGTTGAGTTAATATCATTAAATTTTTGTAAAGTTAACTACATTGAGATTATTTTCATATTTTAGAAAATGATGACTTTGAATGCAGTTTTGGCTTGATCAACCAATTAAAAAGCAAAAATATCGACAATAAATTTTGGTTGGATTTATCTATTGGAAATAATTTTGTGGGAAAATGATCAATTCTATCATGAACTACAGGCCAATTATCAATCTAATCCTAATTTCAAAGTTGTATCAATTTGGTCCTTCAACTTTTCGAGTCGTTCCAAATCTATCCAAATGACATTGAGTTTGTGATAGAGATGACGTGGCATAAGAGTGGCTGACATGGCAAAAAACTTAAAACTCACCTGATCAATTTTATCCTCAACTATAGACCTATTATCAAACTAATCCTAATTACAAAGTCATTTCAATTTGCTCCTTCAACTTTTTGAGTTATGCCAAATCTATCCAGACGTTAATAAACTTGTGCTAGATAGCTGCAATGGCCATCTTACATGGCATAAGAGTGTCTAACATGGAAAAATTAAACTTCCTTAAAGTAGGTGTAAAATTAAACTTAAACTTTAGTCATACTTTTGGATTTTTTTTATCTGATGCATATGTAATGGCCATAACACGGTCAAAATTTTTCAAACATTTTTTTCTCGATATATAAAGCTTGAAATTATAATTTTATTTAAAAATATTTAAATTTATTACTACTTGGATTTCATTATACTTTTTAGTTTTTTGATTTTGCGTAAATATTTCAATTTTTTATGGGGTCCTTTTTTATTGAAACTTTACTTCATTTTATTCCTTTTGTTTTCTTTATACCATTCTTTCTTAAGTTCTATTTAAAAGAATAAAGTTCACTATATATAGTGTTAGGTTTTTTTATTGGGTTAAAAATTATAATTTTACTACCTCACAAGAACACTCACTTCTAATTCAAACTAATTTCCTATATTCTTTTTCATTCATAACTAATGAAATTTATCACCCATTAAAAATGAAGCCATAACCATACCTCCAAACAAGGACAACACCAAAACAATTGACTTGGATTTGCATCAATTCGAGATGTCTTCAAACTATCTATGTTTCCACATTTGCATGTCATGATCTCATTATTCAAATCATATATTCTTTTTGTGTCTTGCTATTATGATTTGGAAAACAATGAGTTTTAGGTTTTAAATTTTTTTGCCATGTAAGATGCTTTTATGCCACAAAAGATGGCCTTTGCAGCTATCTAGCATAAGCTTATTGCCATCTGGATAGATTTGGCACAACTGTAAAAGTTGAAGGGACAAATTGAAATGACTTTAAAATTATGATTAGTTTGATAATTGGTTTATAGTTGAGGATAGAATTGATCAGGTGAGTTTTAAGTTTTTTTCCATGTCAGCCACTCTTAGGCCACGTTAGATTGCCATGTCATCTCTGTCACAAGCTCAATGTCATTTCGCTAGATTTGGAACAACTCAAAACGTTGGAGAAGCAAATTGATACAACTTTGAAATTAGAATTAGATTGATAATTGGCCTATAGTTCAGGATAGAATTGATCATTTTCCCTAATTTTATTGATGTGGAGAAAAAATACTACACAACATAAACTAAAAACAATACTTGAATTAAAAAATTGAATAAAATTTGTTAACAAATTCTTGATTTAGACTTGAAACATGATTGAAAATTGCTCTCCTAAAAGTGAAATTTGCCCCCACTCCTCGAGTTTTGCTGTAAGGATTTGTACAAATTGCTCTAGTGGATAAGATAAGCTTTTAATTCTTTGCACTTAGCAAATAACAAAAAGAATTTAATTTAGAATAAAAAATGGTGTTTGATATTTCTTGTTCTTTTTTTTATTGTCTGATTTTTTTAAAACTAAAAGTACCTAATGAAACAAATAAAATAATAATAATTATAACATATAAACTGTTGGGCACTTAGGAAAGAATTCCAATTTGGAATTCATTTATGGCTCTCTATATTTTTTTATACTTAAACAAGCTTTTATCTTTAAATAATAAATATAGTCAACAATCTACACAAGAATCACGACAAGTTTGAGTGATATTATGTAATTATTTCTTACCAAAGTTTACTAAAGATGTTTGTGTTTTTTTTAAGTTGATAGATCATATTAAACCTACATTCAAAGTTACTATTATCTAAAAAATAAGAAATCTCAAAGTATCAGAAACATAAAATTTTTAATTCAACTTATATTTAAACTTTGGTTTGGTTAAAATTTAAATTATGCGCAATGCTACATAAGTGCTATGTGAATGTGAACACATATGTGAAGTCGTTACTGGTATAAGTTTGATTATTTGGGACTATTTTTTATATGTAGATTTAAATAAGTGAATTTTAAATTTTTGGCCTCCTGTACAAGGTTTAGCAGAGCGTAGTTATAGATGAAACTCTAATAAATTAATGAAATTTTATTGAATTTGTGTTTTTTGGTGTAGATATGGGCAGACATCATCCATTATTTCTACTAATGTCAGCCACTAGACCACCATAGCCACCACCAGCTACAGTCATTACACCGTCCGATCCAACTTCTCAGCCCAATTCATCGCAAACACCCATCGACGATGATGTTCATTTCCTCATTACTCCTCTCCCCCTGTGTTCTTAATATTCTCAGCCTAATCCTTCTTAACCTTCACCTTCCATTACTTCTCATCCCCCAAGATCACAACCTTTGTAGAGTTTAGTCATACTCTTATTCGTACATCGATGAATGTCAGTGATGACACGTCCTTATTTCTTAATAGTTTTGAAATGAATAATGTGATTCTTGTTAATTTATATTTTCACATAATATTGACATGCTTGTTTTTTCCTAACAAATTTAGTTTGGATAGTTACTCTATGAGTGCATACATTACATAGAAGATACATCAGAGGCAGTATAAGGATGAGTACACATGGAGTGATGTGCCCTTCACGTTCAAGAACTTCTATTAGGAGGAGTTCAAGGTGACAACTAATATTTATAATATATTTTTAAGTTATTATATTTAGTGTGTGTGTGTATATATATATATATATATTTATTTAATTATAATTTATATATTCTTAATGAAATTAATAATTTAGTTTATGCAAAAGGCAAATTATTGGCCTGAGTCCAAGAAGGGACGTATCTACCGTCTATGGTAGAGTGTCTGTAAGACTCAGTATAACAAGACGCTATATAGTTTGAGAAAGAAGAGAGTTAAGCTAGATGGCGTTAGATAAGATATATGGGATAAGTGGCAAGCCCATTAGCAAACGCCCAAGTAGAAAGAGAAGTATGCTAAGGTCAAAGCCAACCATCTAAGTGAGACCAGAGGTCCAAGCGCTGGTGTCACAAAGCATAGTGAACCACATCATAGCATTGGAAATTTAATTTAATAATATTTGTACTTTTTATGTTAATTTCAATCCCAATTTATATTATCAATCTTTGACAAAGAAAATTGTTATTTTTAGACTAAAGAGTTAGAGCAGGAGTCCACAGTTTGGAAGATTTTTAGGAGGACCTATAAAAAGAAGGATGAGTCCTTTATTAACAGCCAATCATAGAAACTTCAGTATCAAATTTTTTTAACCTACTATATATTTTTTGTTTCACTGGTTATAGATAAGATCATGGAGATGCTTGAGGCTGTGATGCCGATGATGGGTCACAGGTACCTATAGTGGAGATGATGAGTCTCTATCTTGAGGCTATAAGTGGCAAGAAGAAGTGGTGCATCTACGACCTTGGATCACACGATTTGCTCTCTACCTCAACTCCTTGGGCAGCACTGGCACATCAGCAGCACATGCTGCCCCAACATCTGATGATTGTGTACTTCACCTAGTTCAATAATAACTAAAGGAGGAGTAAACTTAGAGGCTTCAGTTTGAGTAGGAGTAAAAAGAGCAGGGTGAGAGAGAGTGAAGAGAGATAGAGACTAAGGGTTAGCGAATTTTCACTCTAAGTGGAGAGAGATATGGAGGCTGAGCTAAATTAAATAAAAAAATAATTAATATAACCTGCTTGATGCATAAACTATAAAATATTATAATATAATATATAGATGACCTATTTTATTATATGTAAATTTGACACAAAAGCGCCTGGGATTTTGGTTTATTTGCTGCCATAGGCCACCCATAAAAATGAATCTCACGCCGGGTATCTGTAGGTGAGGAAGAACATTATACATAATATAATGTGAAAAGAAATTACAAATACTAAGTTGCAAATCTTTACACCATAGGAACATAAGCCCACTAGGTTTACCATATGAATTAACAATGAAAGAAAAATAGGATGGAAATTAGAATTAAGAAAATTGGATATAGACCTACACAAATATGTCTCCATAAGAAAAATAGAATTTGAAGAATGTTTTCTAATAAAAAAAAAAAAAAGCACGAACTATCCAAGGGTTCCCCAGCCCTTGGACGTTCCAATTAAAAAGGTTCATAATGCTGAATAGGATTACATGGCAGTCACCGCCTCACAACTCTCCTCAGGAGTTGCCATGCCAGAACTGACATTGCATTTTTTATCAGGTTCAAAAGTTACCTCCTCATCAACATTTTCTCTGCACATAGATGAAGATGGCAAAGGATGCTTTAATGTTGACATAACAGTAGGAAGAAAGCTATTGATGAATGTGAAAAATATACTATTTTGAGCACTCAATGTGTTAGGTTAGGAGTTATTTTTAGGTGCATTATTAGCCTTTTAATTAGACTGTATTAAGTTTAAGTGTTTTTTTAAAATTTTATACTTTTTGTTCATTTTAAGTATTTTAGTTTACTTTTACTCATTTTTTATAATTTAGGTAAGAAGAGAACAAAGTTGGATTGATGCAAAAGACTTCTAGATGTTGCAAGGGTGTCAAAAGGTGCATTCAAGGTGAAATCAAGCAAGTTTAAGGCTTTAGGAAGGCGCGTACCTGTGCACTCAAATGCATATAGCCATGCCTAGATGGAGTGAAGACATACAACCGTGCCATTAAGAATTTGAGTAAAAACCATGTGCAAAGGTACGCATAGTCGTGCTTGCTGCAATAAACTTTCAAAATTCAAATTTTATGTTGCGGATTTAAAGGAATAAGATATAACAACTTCAGAGAGGTTGGAGGCTAGGGTTTAATAGAGGAAGCCAATAGAGAAAAAGAACATAACTTTATTTTCTACTTTTATTTTTTTTCATAGAATCAAGCTAGTTATCATGCTAGTTTTTTATTATCTTTTTCAAGTTAAGTTAGAGATTAAGTTTTAAAGTTTGAAGAACACAAGACCTTCCACTGTAGTTAGTTAAGCAAAGAATGGGGTTTTTCTTTATTAAGCTCTTTTGTTATTTTTCATTTCCATTTTAAGTAATAATGATTGCATCTTTCTTTTCTACTTCTTTTTCTTCTCTTTTTATTATCATGAGTAGCTAAATAGCAAATTGGGGTTCTTATTTAAGGTCAACCATGCAAATATTGGAATTAAATCTAAGTCATTAATTTTAATTCATTGGTTATTGTTGAACTTAATGTCATTATACGATTTATCACCTTTTAGTGTAATTTATACAATGGAACTTGATTGAGAGATAGGTTGCATTACAATAAAAAAGTAACCTATTAGATGCTTTCTTAGTTGAGAGACATTTAAGCAACCAATATTGATTAAGGTTAAGCTTAAAATTGATTTAAGAAATACTCAATTAGTTAGTTAGTGAGAGCTACAAAACTTAGTGTTAATTTTACTTAATTAATTGTGGGTTTGTCTGAGAAGAAAACCTATGACTCTGTAGATGCCTTCAAAATGAATTAAGGTTAGCCTTGACTTAGATGTTAATTTATTTTAAGAAAAGATTGAATTGAGAATAAGAACCCTAGTTTTAAAATTGATTGATAATTAATTTAGATTTATTTTATTTTATTTTACTTGAATTCTAAACCAAATTCATTGTTTAAACAAAAAAATACTTCAAGTATTACAATACTCAATTTGTAATCTCTATATGGCGATCTTAATTTTTACTGCTTGCACGATTCTATATGCTTGCAAATTTTGCAAGTCAAGTTTTTGGTGCCATTGCTGGAGATTGCCAAAATTGATATTGTCAAGAAATTTGTGTTATTTGATTTAGATTTTCTTTTTAGTTTATGTTTTAATTGTGTTTATGGTATTGCAGAGATTTGTGCTAATGTATGCACATAACACGTAGTGCAAGCAAATAAAGGGCTCAGTTAATACCACTTGATTTGGACCTTGAAAGGACAGTTTGTAGTTAGAAAAAATAGCAAAGTAGCAGGATGAATGGAGGAGAAGAAAAAAAAAACAACACCAAGGTAGCAGGCAACTCAAGAGGGATAAATTGGGCAAAATGGGTAGAGGACTATAAGGGATTATGTGAGTGATAATGTCCAAGGTGACCAAAATCCAATTGTGAGACAAGTAGTTGCCGCAAACAACTTTGAGATCAAGCCTGCCATAATCCAAATGATCCAGAATTTATAGTTTAGCAGATTACCATATGAGGATCCAATTGGCCACATGACTCAATTTTTGGAGTATTGCTCAACTTTCAAGATGAATGGAGTTCAGCTGGAAGCAATCCAGTTGATCCGCTTTCCATTTTCCCTTATGGATAGAATAGAGAGGTAGTTCACAAGCTTGCCACCTAAATTTATCATTATTTGGTAACCGCTTTACACATCCTTCTTCAATAAGTACTTCCCACCAGCTAAAGTACTGAAGATCAGGAATGAAATCAACTCTTTTTACCAAAAAGAGGATGAAAGCTTCTTTAAGTACAGGGAAAGATTCAAAGATCTTCAAAGATAGTGTCCACCTCAGTTGATTCCTTTATAGTATTTGGTGCAGTCATTCTAGAAAGGTGTCAATCCAATAATCTGGGTGAATATTGATACAGCAGCTAGGGGAACAATCATGTCAAAGACGACTGAAGATGTTCTAGACTTTTTTGAGGACATGGCAAACACACAAAGCCTCTGGTGTAATGAGATAGCCATTCCAAAGAAAGGAGGGTCAATTGAAGCAGATAGTCTGACTATGTTGAATGCAAAGATGGATGCTCTGTCTAAGAGGATTGACAAAATGAGTGTTAATGCAGTATCTACATTTTCCTTGTCTTCTTTTTGTGACTTGTGTCAGGGTGGTCATCCTATTATAGAGTGTTGATTGATGTAGGGGTTATCAATTGAAAATGTAAACTATGTGAACAACTTCAAGGGGCAGCATAATCAAGTGTATGGCAACACTTACAATCCTAGCTGGAGAAATCATCCTAATTTCTCTAGGAGCAATTAAGGAAACAACTAGTGGAGACCATAAATTCCACCAGGTTTTGGAGGAAAAAATTCATAACAGTCTCAATCTCATTTTCAGCAAGACAAGAGTTCATCTTTAGTGGCTTCTTTGGAAAGCAAGATGGAGAAGTTCATGGATGTGATGTCAGTAAAAATAAACTAATAAGATAAAGCTAAAAATAGGTCGGAAGGCATATTTGAGCAAATGTACCAGGACACTCAACTCATGTTCAAAAATCACTCTTCCTCTTTTTATAATTTGGACATGCAAATGGGACAATTGGCAAATTCTTTATCAATGAGAAATCAAGATTCACTACCAAGTAAAACTAAGAAGAATCTAAAAGAGCAGTTGAAAGCTATTACCTTAAGAAATGGAACAGAGATCCAACCACTAAAGGCAATAGTGGAGTGAGGAAAAGAAGCAGAAAGAGGAAAAAGAACAAGAAGATGAGAGGGTTGAAGTGCAAGTGAAGAATGAGCTAGAAGTTCAAGAAAAGAATAAGAAGCAGCCAAAACCATCACCAATAAAGCCTTATAAGCCTTCGATCCCATATCCTCAAAGGTTGAAGAAATAAGAGTATGACCAATAATTTGTAAGGTGTTTGGAAAGGTTCAAGACACTTCACATCAACATGCCTCTTGTGGAATGTCTTTCTTAAATGCCAAAATATGCAAAGTTCGTGAAGGAGCTCATTTTCAACAAAAAGAAATGGTAAGAGTTGAGACAATTACACTCACAAAGGAGTGCATTGCAATCATTTCCAATAAACTTCCTTTAAAAAGGAAGCATTCAAGGAGTCTCACTATTCCATGTTCTATTGAAATTTTAAAATTTTAAAAAGCTTTATGTGATTCAGAAGCTTCAATTAACTTAATGTCTTTATCAATTTATAGGAAATTGGGATTAGGAGAAGTAACACCCACAATATCCAGTTGTAGCTTACAAATAGAATAGTGAATGAACCAAAAGGAATAGTGGAAGATGTGCTAGTAAGAGCAGGGAAGTTCATTTTCCTAGTTGATTTCTTAGTTTTTGACTTTGAAGAGGATGAAGATGTCCCTTTAATTCTTGGTATGCCTTTTCTATATACTGTAAAATCAATCATTGATGTTTATGATGGGACACTCACATTGAGAGTGGGAGATGAAAGCTATAAGTTTGATGTCTGTCAAGGTATAAAACATCTTCCTGATAATGAATTTTATATGCGAGTTAAGGTTATTGATGAATGTGTGAGTGAAGTCCAATGATGGAGGTTGGCAAAGTCTGTGCAAATTGAGAATATTGAGAAGTGTTTTCAAGTACAATCCTCCCAAGATTAAGTAAAAATCAAACACCAAACCTACTTACCCCACATATAATTACCAAACACTGAACCTACACCACCTTCACCTATAAAACAACCTAGGCTAGACTTGAAACCTTTACCCTAATATTTGAGGTACACTTTTCAAAGAGAGGACCAAACTCTACCTGTGACATATCCTCTAAACTCAAAAAAGATCAAGAGGATTTGCTAGTGAAAATGTTGAAAAGGAGGATAAAAGCAGTTGGTTGGTAGATTTTTAACATTAGGGGCATAAGTCATTCTTGTTATTGCATGCACAAAATCTTGATGGAGGAAAGACACAAACCAACTACTGAAAGGCAGAGCAAACTTAATCCCAACATGCAAGAAGTAGTGAAAAAGGAAGTGGTCAAGCTACTAGATGCATAAATCATTTACCCAATCTCAAATAGTTAATGGGTAAGTTCAATTTAGTGCATACTAAAGAAAGGAGGAATGACCATTGTGGAAAATGAGGAAGGGGAGTTGATTCCTACAATAGTGGTGAAAGGATGGAGGGTGTGCATTAATTAGAGGAAGTTGAACTTAGCCACAAAAAAGAGCATTTCCCATTACTATTCATTGATCAAATGTTAGAGAGGATAGAAGGACATGCTTTTTATTATTTTTTGGATGGGTGCTCAAGGCATAATCAGAGTGCAATAGCCCTAGACGATCAAAAGAAGACCACTTTTACATGTCCTTATGGCACGTTTGCATATAGGAGGATGCCATTAGGATTATATAATGCTCTTTACATATAGGAGGATGCCATTGGCATTATGTAACACTCTTGCAACATTCCAAAGATGTATGATGGCTATTTTTGTAGATTTGAAGGAGATTATGGATGTTTTCATGGATGACTTTTTAGTCTATGAAAACTCATTTGAGGGATATTTGGACAATTTGGAGCGAGTTCTTGCATGTTGTGAGGAAATAAAATTTGTATTGAATTAGGAAAAGTGTCATTTCTTGGTGGATGAGGGAATTGTTGTAAGAGATAAGATTTCAGCTCAAGGCATGAAAGTTAATAAAGCAAAGATGGAGACCATTGAGAAGCTACAATATCCCACAAATGTGAAGGGTGTCAGAAGTTTTCTCGGACATGCAGGCTTCTATAGGCGATTTATAAAGGATTTTTCAAAAAATTTCTAAACCCCTTTATAAGTTACTTGAAAAAGATTCACCTTTTGTTTATACTAATAAGTGCAAATTGGCTTTTGACAGGTTGAAAGAAGCACTTATTTTAGATCCTATAATGGTAGCACTAGACTGGAATTTACCATTTGAATTGATGTGTGATGCTCATGATTATGCAATAGGAGTTGTGCTTGGTCAAAAGAAGGAAAATAAGTTACATATGATCTACTATGCAAGTCGTACATTGTCAAACACACAGCTGAATTATGCTACTATAGAGAATGAGATGTTGGCGGTCATTTTTACATTTGACAAATTTAGATCCTATCTTCTTAGTTCTAAAGTTGTTGTGTGTACGGATCATGCAGCATTGAAGTACCTAATGAAGAAGAAAGACTCCAAACCAAGGCTCATTAGATGGGTGCTTCTGTTACAAGAATTCAATATTGAGATTAGAGATAAAAAGGGGTCAGAGAATGTGGTAGCATATCATCTTTTAGAGTTAGAGTTAGATCAAGAAGGGAGTCACAGTGAAGAGCCTGTAAAGGAGATATTTTCTATTGAGATGCTTTTGGCGATGGAAATTATGGATGCTCCTTAGTTTGTGGATATAGCTAATTTCATCTCATGTGGAGAATTACCAAAGATTTTACTAGTCAATAATAAAAGAAGTTGATTCATGACTCCAAATCCTACTTTTGGGATGATCCTTTCTTATGGAAGTTGTATAATGATGGTATAATAAAGAGTTTCATAGCCAATAAAGAAATTGGGTCAATGTTGCATCATTGTCATGGAATGGTGAGTAGTGGACATTTTGGACCACAAAGAATAGTTGTTAAAGTTCTTGAAGTAGGTTTCTATTGGCCTACACTTTTTCAAGATGCTAGAGAGTTTGTACTCAACTTTGATGCATGCCAAAGGAGTGGTAACATTTTAAGGAAATATAAAATGCTTCCATCGGGGATACTAAAGGATAAAATATTTGATATTTAGGGCATTGATTTCATGGGGCCATTTCCCTTGTTAGAGGGCAACAAATACATACTCGTTTGTGTAAATTATGCCTCAAAATGGTTCAAAGCTCAAGCATGTTCAGTAAATGATGAAAGGGTTGTTTGCAAGTTCTTAAAGAAGCTATTCTCTCAATTTGGGATGCCTAGGGCTATCATAAGTGATGGGGGAATGCATTTCTGTAATAGGAATATAAAAACCATGTTTGCTACTTATAGGGTGTAGCACAAAGTAGCAACACCATATCAGCCCCAAACAAGTGGGCAAGTAGAGGTTAGCAATCGAGAGTTGAAGAAGATCTTGGAAAGGTCGGTGAGCAAGTCAAGAAAAGAATGGGCAAGGAAGCTAATAATGCTTTGTGGGCATATAGGACTGCATTCCAATAGTAACTTAAAAACAAATAAGCAAACATTGAAAGAATATTGAGAAGGAAGAATGATGAACATAAGAATTTAAAGAGTTCGGATTCTCAACAATCCTACGTCTCCACCTAACTTATCCTCAAGTTAGGATTTTGAATCACCACAATCTATTCCCCTAGATTGATTTTTACAGCTTGAGTTTTAGGCTTAACTCAAACCTTACACAAGGGTTTTCAATGCTCACACTAAAACTGAATTCCCAAGTGTTTTAATGGCTAAACACTTAAACCAATTCCTTTTATAATAGAACCTCACTTCCCATTTTCTAAATCCCCATAAAATAGAAGAATAAGAATTTCTATTCTAACACTCACCAAACTCTCACAAGAGTTTATCAAATACAAGAATGCATTAAAGAGAATTTTTGAGATTAATTGAATGCTTTGAAGTATATAATGAATAAACAAGTTTCTTAACCTCTAAACGATCTTTAGAGGTTATATTTATACTTGAGCAATTCAATTATAGCTATTAGAAACAATAATTTTGTTTCCAACAAATTCAAACTTCATTTGAATGAAATTTGGACTTTTGAGCTGTAATTTATCAGGTCTTGGTCGAGTTATCATCAGCCCTGGTCAGGATGCTTCAAAAGTAGCTATTTGTAGCTATTTTATATTTGAATTTTCTTGGTCCTAGGCGCAGACCAAGATGGGATGGAGCTCGGGATTAGTTCTGGAAGAATTGTGCAGTTTTAGTGCAATTCGGTCCTGGTCGTGCAACTTGGTCCTGGGTGGGACTGATTGGTCCCTAACACAGTCCCGTTTGGGACCGAGATTGGGATTGGTACTGCCCAAAACTTCAATTTTCTCGTTTAAGTCCCAAAGATGTGCATATGGTCCTGGTCGGGATGGCACTCAAGATAGGAAATCTAACCTTCAAATGACCTTGAAGACAATCAAAAAAGCCTAAGATATTTTATAAAAGTTGTAGATATTTGTCTTAGCTTTCTATATTGCTTTTAATCACCTCATTTGGACTTCTTTCGCTCAAGATATTCCTAAAATACTAAAAGATGTGCAACCTAAAATGAAAGCTACATATGCTGACTTTGACTGAAGATTTACAAACCCAAACGAGCTCGGATTTTGACAAGTAAGCTCAATTCAAAAATTTTATGATGTCTACTTAAAATTTAAAGCGGATCATTTTCTCATTATAAAGCTCTAAGGATGTCAAAAGCCTCCCTGAATCTCAGAGGTTGAATCAGCCCAAAAGCGTACTTATCAATCCCGTACTCCATTTTGATTTCCAATTGAGTCCTAACTTATACAAATGAAATTAAATGCTCAAAATTAAGTTTGTTAAGATCAAAATCAAGATTGATCATTACTAAGGTCAATAATCTCCCCCTTTTTTATTTTGACAAACTTATTTTGAGTTTGAGAGAAAAAATTTAAAGTAAAGTGTGTGATGATTTAAATTCCATTATATTAATTTTTACTTCCCCTAAAATTATGCATATAAAAATAATAACTATAAGGATTAAGAAATTCAAATAAATAAAAATTAATGAGAAATATATATTTGTTTATTTCTCCCCTTGTTTGGCATGATAAGAAATATAAATTTTAAAATTTATCAATGGATACTTGACAAAATATTTAAGAAATATAAACATGGTAGAATACAAATTTTACCAAGATAATGCATCCCAAAAATAATACATATAGCATTTTGAAGACCAATAACTAAAACAATGAAAAACATGAAAGTCCAACTTTTAAAAAAATTTCTCCCCTTTGTCAAAGACTAAATAAAATTATGCAAGTAAGCAAAACAAGGCTTAGCATCACAAATATTAAAGCATGATAACATGATCATTAATTAACATAAAAGCTAGCCACACTTACAATGCATATAACAAATAATAAGTAAATAAATAATAAAATAATAAGGAAATAAATAATAATCACAAAAAGAATTAAGCAAACTCAAATTTTTCTCCTCCTTCGGAAAAATCAAAAAGAATTAAAGAAATAGGAATTAAGAAAAATAATATTGCATAAATAAAAAGATAGGAGTACATTGATATTTGAAATATCAATTGTAAACATGACACAAACATACAGCTCCTAGCTCATAAACCAAAAATCAACCAAACATAAACTGACACAAAATAGTCTTAAATAAAAATTAACAGCTCAAAGTTTTAAAAACCAAAAATATACTGAAAATAAACCAAACAAATACTGACGAGTAAACAAAGAAAAAGGACATAAAAAGAAGCTAGTTTTGAGGGGGAGATGGAGGAGGATGAGTGAAAGTCGCATATGAGTAAGAAACACTTTAATTCTCTAAAAATAATAGTCAATTTATTAAAAAAATTTCTATAATCAATAAAAATTTAAAAGAAAATGTTAAGATCAGAATCAAAAACAATCAATAGCCAAACGAATTGATATGCACAACATGATTTCACATGAAGAATGTGAAATTAACTAATCCAACTATCAAATAAACAATCAAGACAAACTAGAACCATCAATCATGCCTAATTCATGTTTAATGAAATTCATTCTCTCTTCATTGAGAGGTTTAGTGAACATATCTACAAGTTTATTATTTGTATCAACAAATTCAAGCGAGATATCACCATTTTGAACATGATCACGCAAGAAATGATGTCGAATGTCTATATGCTTAGTTCTAGAATGTTGAATGGAATCCTGCTAAGGTTTATAGCACTTTTATTATCACATTTGATTGGAATATGATCAAGTCTAATGCCATAGTCCATCAATTGTTGTTTTTGCCATAAAACTTGTGAACAACAAAGACTTGCCGCTATATACTCAGCTGCGGTAGTGGACAAGGCAACTGAAACTTATTTCTTACTAAACCAAGAAACTAAACATTGTCCTAGAACTTGACAAGTTCTGAAAGTGCTCTTTCTATCTTATAAACTACCGGCAAAGTCCGTATCTGAATAACTAATCAAGTCAAAGGATGAACTCCTAGGATACTAAAGTTCTAAATGCAAATTTCCACTTAAATACTTAAAAATTCTTTTGATTGCATTTAAGTGGGACTCTTTAGGACTGGATTGACACCTAGCACACAAGCAAGTAGCAAACATGATATCGAGTCTACTAGCAGTAAAATAAAGAAGGGGTTAGATCATACCTCTAAATCCCTTTTCATCAATCGGTTTGCCATTCTTATCTTTGTTGAGTTTGGTGGTGGTGCTCATTAGAGTTTTTCTTGATTTGACTCCATCCATTCCAAACTTCTTAAGAATGTCTCTTGATCATTTGGTTTGATTGATGAAAATCCCATCCTTGCATTGCTTGATTTGTAATTTGAGGAAGAATTTGAGCTCACCCATCATACTCATTTCAAATTCTCCTTGCATTAACTTAGTGAATTCCTCACACAAGCAATGGTTAGTAGCACCAAAAATAATATCATCAACATAAATTTGAATAATTAATAAGTCATATTTGGATTTCTTTATAAAAAGAGTTGTATCAACCTTTCCTTTAGAGAAACATTTCTCTAATAAGAAGTTGCTCAATCTTTTTTATCAAGCTCTTAGAGCGTGTTTCAATCCATATAAAGCTTTAGAAAGTTTAAACACATGATTTGGAAAATTAAAATTTTTAAAACTTAGAGGTTGTTCAACATAAACCTCTTCTTTAATAAAACCATTTAAAAATGCACTTTTAACATCCATTTGAAAAAGTTTAAAATTAATGAATGATGCAAATGCAAGTAGCATTCTAATCACTACTAACCTTGCTACGGGGGCAAAGGTTTCATTATAATCAATCTATTCTTCTTGATTATAACCTTTAGCTACTAGTATTACTTTGCTCTTAATTATAATACCTTGTTCATTCATCTTATTTCTAAACACCCATTTAGTGCATATAATAGGATGATGTTTTGGTCTAGGAACCAAAGTCCAAACTTTATTTCTCTCAAATTGATTTAACTCTTCTTGCATAGCAAGGACCCAAAATGCAACACTCAATGCATCATCAACATTTTTGGGCTCAATTTGAGAAATAAAAGCTAAATTAACAATAGACTTAAGTTGAGACCTAGTTGTTACCCCTTTTTAGTATCACCGATTATGAGGTCTTGAGGATGTGATTTCTTGAATTGCCAATCCTTTGGAAGGCCATCCTTCAAGGTAGGTTGAGGCATCTCCTCATCTTCTTTCTTGCTAGAATTTTCAATTTCCAAAGGTTTGCTAGTGTTTTCTTCTTGAGTCTTTTTATCCACAAGTTCACCTATACCATCATCAACACTACAAAAATCCTTTCTTAGATCAAGTGGGTTAGACTCATCAAATACAACCTGCAAAGATTATTCAACTACTAGAGTCCTTTTATTACAAACTCTATATGCTTTGCTAGAGGTGGAAGAGCCTAGGAAAATTCCTTTATTGACTTTAGAATCAAATTTTCCAAGATTGTCCTTGGTATTTAATATAGAGCACTTGCATCCAAATACTCTTAGATATGATATTTTAGGTTTTCTATTGTTCCAAAGCTCATAAGATGTTTTGTTTAAAATTGGTCTTTTGAAAACTCTATTTGAAATGTAACAAGACTTGTTAATGGCTTCCGCCTCAAAGTATAATGGCAAATTATACTCATGAAGCATTATTCTAGCCATTTACACTCGAGTTCTATTTTTCCTTTCAACTGCCCCATTTCGTTGAGGAGTTCTCAGAGATGAAAACGTATGTGAAATGCCATTTTCATTTCAAAAATTTATGAAAAATTCATTTTTAAATTCGATTCCATAATCACTTCTAATTGAAGAAATATAAAAACTTTTTTCTTTTTGGATTCTTTTTGCAAAATTTTCAAAAGCTTTAAAAGCATCATTCTTATGAGCAAGAAAACACACCTAAGTAAATCTAGAGTAGTCATCAACCAATACATATGCATAGTGCATTCCACCAAGACCAGCAACTCTAGTTGGACTAAATAAACCCATGTATAAGCTCAAGTAGCCTAGAGGTTGACATAACATTTTTTAGCTTAAATGAAGACTTAGATTATTTTCCCTTTTAATAAGCATCATAATGTTTATCCTTAGTGAATTCAAGTTTTGGTAAACCAATCACAAGTTTATGCTTACAAAGATCATTCAATAGCTCAAAATATGCATGTCGTAATCCTCTATGCCATGTCTATGTGCCATGGGAAATAGACATCAAGCATTTAATATCTTTGTTTCAATTTTATTCAAATCAATAACATAGACATTATCTATTCTTTCACCACTAAAAATTACTTTGTCTTCATCAAGACTACTAACAAAGCAATTCTTAGGATAGAAAGTGACTTTATTTCCCATATCACATAATTGACTTATACTAAGAAAATTATGTCTAAGACCATCAACAAATAATACATGATGTATAGATAAGGATTGAGGATTACCAATTTCTCCAATGCCAATTATCTTTCCTTTTGCATTTTCCCCAAAAGTAACATGTCCTCCATCCTTAGCATCAAGTTTATTGAATTGCTCTTTATCTCCGGTCATGTGTTTTGAACATCCACTATATAGATACCATTTACTTTTTATTCTTCTAGACTTCAAGCAGACCTACAAAACATAATTGCACATTTTTTTGAACCCAAACCTTAATTGGTCTAGGTTTGTTAGCTTTAAGGTACCAAAGGAAGCAAGTTTAAGTGCAATCTTCTATAAAAGCACACATTGCTAGAGTGACCTTTGTTCATGTAGTAAAAATACTCAACATTTGCAAATTTATTTCTTAGTATATAAATCATGCCTTATGAATTCTGGTAGTGAATGCTTTCTATAACTCTTTTGAGTCATAGTGTAAGACATACATGGATAATAGCAATGTGCATTTTGATAGGTTTGTACAACATGTTTATGTGCATTGTGTTGTGTAGCATACCTATTATGATTATGTAGAGTGTATATATAAGCATGCTTGGGTTGTGGTGCTCTAGTTTAAGCCTTACCTCTTTGTGTTAATGGAGGTTAAGTCTTATTAGACTTTCCTTTATTATTTGACACATGAGACCTCTTAGCTTTAAAAACTTGAGTCTCATTTTTGGATGTAGATGCAATAGAATCATGTGATGCTTTAACAAAATTAATGTGTGATGATGATGAAGAGGACATTACATTTTTGTATCCAATTTCTTGAGTATCTCCATGAAATTTTTGAGAGTCAAGAAGACTATCTAAAGTCTCTTTCCCCTTTTTGAACTTGGAAATGGAATTTTTTAACTCTAGGACCTCCTTAGAAAGCTATTGATTTTCATTATTGGCTTTCTTAAGTTGGTCTTCCAACGAATTCAAACATTCTAAATCACTTGCAAGTTTTTCATTTGACTTAGCAAGTTTAGAAAATTCATTTTTCAAGTTCTCAAATTCCTTTTATAAGCTAGTAAACTTGTACTTATAAAGCTTTTTCTTAAAAAGTAAGCTTGTATATTTATGCATAAGTTTACTTGTAATAGAGCTCTCATCATCATCATCATCATCATCATATTCACAATAATCATCATTAGAAGAATTAGAAATATATGGTACCTCATTTTCATCCTCAAAAGCCATGAAGCAAAGGTTGGCCACTTTTTATTGTTCCTCTTCCTTTTCGGGTTCGGAGGAGTCATCCCAAGTAGCTTTGAATGCCTTATTTTTCTCCTTTGCTCCCTTGTTCTTGAATTTTAGTTTGGGGCACTCACTTCGGATGTGACCCAGTTTTTTGCATTCATAGCAAGTAACTTCTTTAGTTTTCTTCTTGCTTTCTCCTTCATACTTCTTGTTGAAGTCTCTACTTCTTAAAGAATTTTTCTTTCTTAAGAACTTCATAAAGCTTTTTATGAGCGTGGTAATATCACCATCTTCATCACTGGAATCTTCAAGATTTTCATCTTCACTTTCTTCTTATGAAGCCTTTAATGCTATAATGCTATGCTCTTTTTCTTTTCTTCCTTCTCTTATTGCTCTTCACCTCTTTGATTTATTGTAAGCTCGTGAGTGAGAACCTTTCCAATAAGCACGTCAGTTGATAGAGTAGCAAGGTCTTGAGCTTCCTCAATTGAAGTAACTTGAGATCCCCAATCCTTCTTAAGTAGGATTCTTATAATTTTATTATTTACTTCTTCCTTAGTGAAATATTTACCAAGTTTCTTGAGGGTGGTGATAAGAGCATTGAGATGATTCGTCATCTCCGTGATTGATTCTTGAGGCTTCATTTTTAAGAGCTCATACTCATACATGTGGAGTTGAACCTTCTTGCTTCTAACTTGCATATTACCTTTATAGTGATTCTCTAAGGTTTCCCACATTTCCTTGGCCAAAATACAATGTTGAAGCTTGCCACCTTCGTCTCTTGGCATAGAATAGACTAAGGTGATCATAGCCTTTTTGTTTTTGTGATTTTCTTCCTTTTAATTATTGTTCAATTGACATCTTGGGATGGTAGTGATTACTCCTTCAACGGTAGCTTTGGGTGGTTCCCAACCTTTTAGGAAAATGTCCCACAGTTTGATAGAATCACAATCCAAATATAGCTCTATTTTGATTTTCCAATGAGGATAGTCACTTCCATCAAAGAATGGTCAAAGAGAAGAAATGTTTTGAGTTTCACTTCCCATGATCTTGAATATTGGCAATTAAGTTCCTAGAATTCAAGCTCTGATACTAAATAATTGCTATTTATAAGTCACACCCGACCTATATCACCCAACATTTGTACCTATCAGACTAGCCGATCATCGTCTCCACCGATGCACCAACACCAATGAGCGGAGAGCCCTACTTCAGTGACATAGTCACAAATGAGAGTTCTCATTGGTGCTCTGCCCTAATTAATGGTAAGGGACAACTGGCTATGATACCAAATGAAAAATCCCTAGAGGGGGATGAATTGGGCTATCAAACAAAAATCAAAACTTAAAAATAAATAAGCAAAGATTGAAAGAATATTGAGAAGGAAGAATGATGAACACAAGAATTTAAGGAGTTCGCATTCTCAATAATCCTACATCCCCACCTAACTTATCCCCAAGTTAGGATTTTGAATCACCACAATCTATTCCCCTAGATTGATTTTTATAACTTGAGTTTTAGGCTCAACTCAAACCTTACACAAGTGTTTTCAATGCTCACACTAAAATTGATTTCCTAAGTGTTTTAATGGATAAACACTTAAACCAATTCCTTTTATAATAGAACCTCACTTCCCATTTTCTAAATCTCAGAAAATAGAAGAATAAGAATTTCTATTCTAACACTCACCAAACTCTCACAAGAGTTTATCAAATATAAGAATAAATTAAAGAGAATTTTTGAGCTTAATTGAATGCTTTGAAGTATATAATGAATAAACAAGTTTCTTAACCTCTAAATGATCTT
>CATIWM010483324.1:0-17029 GCA_949671775.1 Mallotus repandus
AAAAAGCGAGTTGATGGCAATATTGAGAGGTTTAAAGCATGCTTGGTGGCTCGGGGTTATACCTAGGAATATGGGTTGAATTATAAGCAGACTTTTAGTCCGGTAGTAAAGCCAATGACAATTCAAACGGTTTTGTCAATAACAGTGTCTCGTGGTTGGCCTTTTACATCAACTTGATGTAAGTAATGCATTTTTAAATGGTGAATTATAAGAGAATGTGTTTATGGTGCAGCCGTAATAGTTTGTAGATAACAAGCATCCTAACTATGTTTGCAAATTGAGAAAGTCACTCTACAGCCTCAAACAAGCTCCCCGTGCCTGGTATCAAAAGTTAACCCCGTGCTTGGTATCAAAAGTTAAGCACATATCTTCTCTCTCTAGGCTTTAAAGACTCTAATGTCGATCCTTCACTCTTCATTTATAACTCTAGTGATTGTTAGTGTTTCTTACTCGTTTATGTTGATGATGTTATTATCACCAGAAGTAACATATTCAATTAACAACTTAACTCATCTTATAGTTGTCTATAACTTTTTTTTAGGGACTTGGGGCTCTTAAATGATTTTTTGGGTATCCATGTGTTTCAACATGGCAATGGAATTTCACTTTCTTAAAAATCCTATATTGTAGACATTTTGAAAATAGCAAGAATGCAATTATATAAGCCTTGTTTAACGCCAATGACAATCGGTACAAAATTTTTAAAATCCGATGGCACTTTACTCTCCTCTACCAAAGCAAGCACATATCGAAAACTTTATGGCAGTCTCCAGTATTTGACTCTTAACTGACCAGATTTATCTTTTTCAATCAACAAAATGTGCCAATATATGCACTATCCAACTTCAATACACTTTGAGGCATTTAAACGCATTCTTAGGTATCTTTAAGGCACGATAAATCAAGCCTTATTCATTAAATGGTCCACAAATGACTATGACAACATTCACTGATGCAGTTTGGGTTGGGTGCCCTGATGATCGCAAGTCCATAGGTGGGTATCTTGTCTTCCTTATTTAGAATTTAATAGCTTGGAATTCTAAGAAGCAATGAACTATTGCTCGATCATCGAGTCTGAATTTAAAGCCATAGCTAATGTCCGTGTTGAACTAAAGTGGTTAACACATTTATTAACTGAGCTCTGTGTTTGGTTACAATCACCTCCTCATGTGTGGTGTGATAACCTTAGTGCTATATTCTTATCTTCTAATCCTATCTTCCAAGCTCGCACCCGTCATATGGAAGTGGACTTCCACTTTGTTCGAAACAAAGTTCTTTAAAAAGAGATAACCGTGTCCGTTATTGCTTCAGCCAATCAACTAGCTTATTTGATGACTAAAGCAGTAGCTAAAGAGCTATTTCATCATTTCAAGGACAAGCTTCGGTTGGTAGAACACACCCCTTCAGCTTGTGAGGCATATCATAATAATAGACTCCTACATGTACTCAAATAGTTGGTTGTATTTCATATATATCTAAAGTATTTACTGTATTGTTGTATATATTCCCATCATTAGTGAAATATAAATTATTGTTCATGCCATATTCTGAGTGCTGATCCAAAAGATGATCGACAGTGACCAAAAATAAAAGTATTTGATGAAGAAACCTAAAGAGAAACAAGAGAAGAAGCGGCTAGGGTTAAAGCCTTTTGACAATTTACTTAAATTTTATGAGAGATTGTAAAATTATAAATCGATTATGAAATTGAAATTGAAAGCTTGAGAAAAGAGCTGGAAGATTGATTGAAAGTCAGAATTTATAAGAAATTATTGATTGAGGTGAATAAAGAAAATAAAGCTTGAATTGAAATAAAGTTGATTAATTAAAAAGTGAAGATAAAACTTGAAAAAGTAAATAAATTATTTGTAAATTGAATGAAAATTACAAAGCTTGGAAAGGAAATTCACAAAAATTGAAATGTTAAAAAAAGGAGAAGAAAGAAAGCTAATTAAAAGCTTGATTTTTTAAATAATAGACTTGTTGTTGCTGATAAGGATAAGAGTCATCATATTGTTTATATTTTTGAATTTCATAAACACATATTTTAGATTAGCTTTACTTCTATTTCTGTTACAGGAAACTTCCTTTGTATTATATATAGCATAGATGTTGTAATCCACAATTATTCAAGCTATCAAATACAATATATTTTCATTGCATTATCATGGTATCAGAGTAGTAAATAGTTTAACAACCTAGCTCATTATTATGGCTGAAAATTCTTCTAGCTCACAAGAAATCATCTCTACACCTAACCAATAAAATACCTTTATCAAAACTCTACCCAATAGAGCTCATGACTTTCCATAAAATTAAACTCCATAAATTATCTTATATGGCAAGCACAACTCATGTCATTGTTATATAGCTATGACTTAGCCAATCACATAGATGTATTAACAAAATCACCTCCAAAGATGCTGAATAATCAACCAAATTCTGCATTTCACAGTTGGTTCAAACAAAACCAACTAGTCTTGAGTTAGGTCATATGATCCATTTCTAAAAATTTTATACCTCAAATTGTTGGAGTTTCTTGTGGAAGAGAAGCTTAGACAAACTTGCTAGCTCTTATGTAGCTGGATCAAAATCTCAGGTTCAAAACATTAAAGCAAATTTCTACCATTTGAGAAGGAACAAACTGAATCAATTGCTTAATACACCTAAAGAGCCAAAAGCATGTTTGATCAATTGGCTGCCTTAAGAAATTCGAATGGAGAAGATGATCTTATTTCAATAATCACCAATGGACTTGGACCAATTTATAGACCTTTCATACAATCACTTGAGAATCATCCAATAGATATGTCATTCGATGACTTATATGGACTAGTACTGAGAGAAGAAGCAAATCTAAATACTAATTCTTCAAAACAGGATGCAGCCCTAACATCATTTTATTCATGCTATCCAAATACAATGCATGGTTAAGGTAGCTAGGACAGTTTTCAAGATGGTAGAGGAGGCAGACGACAGTATTAGCAGTAGCCTCACTTCTCTACTGGAAACCAACCACACCAGCCAACATATGTGAAAAATGATCGTGATTGTCCTTCATTTCATTACCAATCATTTAATTAATGGACCAACACTATCAATCTGATGCAACGCTTATGTTACAATTTCCATGGCTTTGGTTATACATCCAAAACCTGTTCATCTCCACTAATGAAAAATAACATTAACTCTCCAAACCAACCAACTACTCATCTTGCCACAACCTCAAAGTCATCTCCCAACAACTCTTGGATTATGGACACAAGGGCATTACATCATTTAACACCTGATATTGATAATCTCACTATTCATTCTAATTTTTAAGGGTCTAATGGAGTTCAAATTGGCAATGGTAACACTCTTGCAATTTCACATGTTTGAAATTCAAATTGCCTTTCTAATAGCAAGTTATTTAATTTACAAAATATTTTTCATGTTCCAAATATTTATGATAATCTTCTCTATGTCTAATCTTTTACCAGCTCTAACAATGTCTCTATTGAATTTTTTTCTTCATATTTTAAAATTAATGATATCCCTACGAAGTTTTACTATTGAAATCAAATGATAAAGGTCTCCACTCTCTCTACCTTGATCTAGTTGTATCTTCTTCAAAGTCTTTTGTAGTGGCACCAACTTTATCTTTCAATTCATAAGTGGCCATGCTTTGCTCTCTACAACACTAGCATGAGCGACTGGGACATGCAACTCTTCAAAATGTTCAAACTACCCTTAGTCATTCCAACATCTCATTGGATTCTAATAAAATTAATAATTTATGTCATGCTTGCTCTATTAGCAAAAGCCATAAGCTACCTTTTACTCTTTCTCAATCTCATGTTACTAGTCCTTCAAACCTTGTTATTATGATTTATGGGGACTTGCCCCAATCCGTCTGTTCATGGACATAAATACTATGTCTTATTTTATGACCATTTTAACAAGTACTATTAGATTTATTTTCTTCATTATAAATCGTAAGTTCTTAGCACATTTATTAAGTTTCTTCAATTAGTTGAATTTTTTTTCAATCAGATTAGGGTGATGAATTTCAAGCATTACAAAAATATTTATCTGATAATGGTATTAGCCAAAAATTGCTTGCCCCAAAACACCTGAATAAAATGGTTGTGCTGAAAGAAAACATAGACATATGGTTAAAACTAGTCTTTCTGTGCTTCATCATTCCTATGTTCCTAAACCTTATTGGATTTACGCTTGTGAAATTGCTATCTATATCATTAATAGACTTCCTACACCTATTTTATAAAATTTCTCACCTATTATCAAATTGTTTGATCGATCACTGAATTATATAGATTTATGAGTTTTTAGATGCTGATGCTATCCCTGGTTAAACCCTTATGCTAACAATAAATTTGCTCCTCATTATAATAAGAGTGTTTTCCTTAGTTATAGTAAGGTTCACAAAGGCTACTCATGTCTTGATTTTTTTACTTCCAAAATTTTAATCTCATGACATATTGTTTTTTATAAGTAGGTGTTTCCATTCGTTGTCTTTCTATCATTGTAATCGCATGTCCAATCCACTATAAATAGCTCTCTCGCAATAATTTTTATTCCCACCACCTTATCAGCACAATAAACAATGCCCACCAACCCTGACACCTCATATTCACTTCCCAATGATAGTCCATCTCAAAGAGTCTCATAAATTAATACTCCTAATGATAATCAACCTTCTTTGCCCAATATTAGCCCCTTATCCACTGCTTCAATAATATCGACTACCCATGCCCCCACATCGGCACCAACCAACAACAACCCAACTTCAATTGGCTTATCACTTGTTGTTAATCTTTTGTTATACCACAACACAAATTATGTCTTACCATCTACTACCTCTCTTATCTTTCATAATACTCACCCCATGATAACTTAATCGAAAACCAATTTTTTTAAACCTAAAACCTTCCTCGCCACTTCACCTCTTTTCACCGAACCATCCACATACAAATAAGTTACTAAATATTCAAAATGGATACAAGCAATGGAATAAGAAATTCACACACTCCATGCCAACAACACATGGGATCCTGTACCATCCGATAATTCATAAAAGTTGATTGGTTGTAAATGGGTTTATAAAGTTAAATAGAAATTTAAGGGCACAATTGATCGTTATAAAGCAATATTAGTAGCCAAGGGTTTTCATTAAAGACCCGGACTTGATTTTCATGAAACCTACAGTCCAGTCATCAAACCCACTACAATCAGACTTGTTCTTTCCATTGCTCTATTTTCTTAGTGGTCTATTCACCAACTAGATATTTTTCAAATGCATTCTTACCTGGAACATTGGAAGAGGACATTTTTATACAAAAACCTCCTAGATTCATTCATCCTTAATACCTAAATCATGTATGCAAACTCAATAAATCATTATACAATCTTAAACAAGCTCCCCATTAATGGTTCAAATGTCTTTATGATGCTCTTATCATGCTTGGATTTCAAGGTTAAAAAATAGATACATCCTTGTTCTATTTTAATCATAATGGTGTTGTTGTTTATTGCCTTGTTTATGTTGATGATATCATCTTAACCGACAATACTTTTAAGCATATTCAAGCTGTTTGCATTAAAGGACCCTGGCCTTCTTCATTATTTTCTTAGTATCAAAGTCATATAGACTAAACATGGTGCAATACTTACATAACATAAGTATATTTGAGATTTACTAGCTAGTATGACTATGGCAAATGTCTCCACACCATTTAGTCCACACTTAATACTGTCACTTTCAACTGGCCAACCTTTCTTTGATCTAACACTTTACTGAAGCATTATTAGAGGTCTTTAGTACTTAGCATTCACTTGGACAAATATTTTATTTTCTATCAATAAGGTGGCGTAATTCATGCATCAACCGACAACGTCCATTGGATAGTTGTAAAATGGATTCTTCGATATCTCTAAGCTATTATTACTCACGATCTCCTCATTCAACTATTAGCTTCAACAAAAATTAATGTCTATTATGATGCGAATTAGGGTGGTTCTATTGATGATCACAAGTTTACATCTGGATTTTGTAGTTATGTTGGTCCAAATCTTATACCATGGAGGTAGAAAAAGCAAAGAACCATAGCTTGTTCATCAATTGAGGTAGATTACAATGCCATTACTTCCATAATTGCTGAGTTATAGTGGGTAACTTCTCTTCTCAATGAACTTGGTACATCTTTTTCTCCTTTTCTTATTATATGGTGTGACAATCTCAGTGCTACCTATTTGAAAATGACACTAATCTTTCACACTTACTCCACACACTAAGAAATTAACTTCCATTTTGTTCATGATCAAGTGCTGAATAAAACGTTTCATGTCAGACATATTTCCACTAATGAACATATTGTTGACCACCTTACCAAGACCTTAACCAAAACATGATTCGAACATCTTCGAGACAATTTCAACATCATCAATCCTTCTACTCAACTTGCAATCAGGTGATAAGGATAAGAGTCATCATATCATTTATATTTTTTAATTTCATAAACACATACTTTATATCAGTTTTACTTCTATTTTTGTTACAACAAACTTCCTTTGTATTATATATAACATATATGTTGTAATCTATGATTATTCAAGCTATCAAATATAGCATACTTGCATTGCATTACCGGTTGTTATTAGCCGAAATTTTGGTTTTGGACCACCTGCTTCAATTGCTTTCTTTAACTTTTATAGTTGTTGCTAACTACATCCAAAAATATTTTCACCTTTTCTTATACTTTTCTATCCACTTGTAGCTACATCATGACATCTACCAGTGCTCCTAAACCATGGATTATTAATTATGGAGCCACTCATCATTGAACAAATGATATGGAAAAGTCGGCCATTCTCTCTGAACATACCAAACCAAATGAATGTATTATTGACAATGGTAAAACACTTCTCAAACCATAGGTTGTTTATTCTAAAGCCATTCATCATTTAACCAATGATATGAAAAACTTAGTCATTCACTCTGAACATACTAGTAAAAATGAGCTTATCATTAGCAATGGTAAAATACTTCATGTTACTCGTATTAGTTTTAATAATTTTTCCTTAAGTCTAAATCTTATTTTCTTCAAGATATTCTTTATATTCTAACTGCTTATCAAAATTTACTTTCTGTCAACGCCTTCACTCATAATAATATATCTGTTGAATTTTTTATGACTATTTTTTTTATTAAGGATTTAGGAATGATAGTGGCACTTTGCAAAGGCTCGAGTGACAAGGGACTGTTTCTTTCTAACTAGGGCCATTTTACGCTTCTGGTGGTCTTACAACCTTTCCTTATACTTTATCAATTTAGCATTCATAATTGGGACATGCTTTAATTTTTACTGTTAAACAAGTTTTATGGTACTCTAATTTTCCTTTTTTTAATGATATTCATACTTTTTGCCGCGCTTATAGTACTAGTGAATCTTTTATATTACCTTTTATAAACTATATTTTACATGATTATACTCCTTTAGAATTGGTTTGTTTAGACATTTGGGGTCGTCCCCTATTTCTTCGTTAAGTAGTGTTTTATTTTATGATCATTTTAGTAAATATTCATGGATATTTTTCTTCAATACAAATCTAAAGTGCTTACTTGTTTTATTAAATTTTTGTAAGATTGTTAAGAAATATTTTTAATTGTCTTATAAAAATTTTTGAATTTGACTGTGGTGGCAAATTTCAAGCAATTAAGAATTATCTAGCTGAAAATGGTATTTTCCAAAGGCGTTCATGTTCTTATACACTTGAACAAAATAATTGTGTTGAACACAAGCATCGCCATATTGTTAAAATAGGCATTGCATTTTAAAATCATGCTCATTTGCCCATGAAATTTTCGGACTATGCTTTTGAAGCTGCAATAAACACTATCAATCAACTTGTCACACCCTGACTTAATGATATTTCTCCATACCAAAAATTATATTATGACAACCCAAATTATGAATAACTTAAATTTTTTTTAGTTCTGCTTACTATCCTTAGTTCCATCCATATGTCAAAAATAAGTTGTCCCCTCATTCTAAAAAATGTGTCTTTCTCGATTATAGTACTATTCATAAAGGATATTTATATTTTGACATTGTTGATCACAAAATCTACTACTCATGACATGTTCTTTTTATGAACAAGTGTTTCCGTTCAAATTTTTAAATGATAGTGGCCAAGATATCAATAACTCTTTAACATTCCACTTCATTCACTTACTACCCATTCGCCTACACCCTCCATCCTCAACCAATCTAACTTCACATCCAAATCCATCAAAAACCCCTTTCTAAGTAATCCTACTAACTCACCATCACCATCAGCACCTGATCTTCTTACCTCATATTCACCAACCCTAACCTAACATGTGAACCTCTCATTTCCATCACCCCCACCACCCCTACCATCTTAGCACAATACCCACCCTATGATCATTAGAGCTAAATCTGAAAATTTGAGACCTAAAATAAATAACACTGCCATTGTCATTCCTGAATCACCTAATTCTTTTGATGAGGCTTTCAAACACAAAGTTTAGTATGATGCAATGAGTGAAGAAATTAATGCCATTTTATCCTAAGGTACATGGAATTTAGCACCTCACGAGGAAGAATTCAATTTAGTTATTAACAAATGGGTGTTTCATCTTAGAAAGAATCCTGATGGCACCATCAACCGATGTAAGGCATGACTTATTGCAAAAGCATTTCATGAGCATTCTGATATTGACTACTTTGAGACTTTTAGTCCAGTCATCAAACCTTCCACCATACGGTTCATTCTCTCTCTTAGGGTGTCTTTTGATTAGAATATCATATAACTAGATGTATCTAATGCTTTCTTACATGAAAAACTTAAAGAAACCATATACATAATGCAACCTTAAGGTTATGTTAATCCCATGAAAACTTATCATGTCTATCGTCTACATAAGTCTCTTTATGGCCTTAATCAAGTACCACATATGGTTTTCTCACCTCATTACTCTTTTACGCAAGCTAGGATTTTTTGACTCTAAAGCTAACACTTATTTCTATTACTACCACCAAGGCAATGCTATAGCCTACTAATCTATGTAGATGGTCTTATTCTAACAGGCAATAATCCTTGTTTTATAGCTTATGTCATCTAACAACTTTAAAAGATATTGCTTTCAAAGACCTTGGTAAGTTGAATTACTTTTTTAGTAAAGAAGTGAATTGGTTAACTTATAGGATTTTGTTATCCCAACACAAGTTTATTAAGGATCTTCTTTCTAAAGTTAATATGATTAATGAAAACCTACCTCTACTCCCTCTTGTCCCACTATTAAATTTGCACACAAAGACTTTGAAGGCTTTGATGATCCTATATTGTATTAAGAACTGGTTGGTAGCCTATAATATTTGTGCATCACTAGGATTGAACTTGAATTCTAGTGAATGAAGTAGCACAATACATGCATTAACCAATAAAAAATTATAGCACAATGCATGCATCAACCAATAAAAAATTATTGGCAAGGTGTTAATTGGATTATGTAATATTTAATTGGCACTCTTGGTCATGATTTATTCATTCGCAAATCACTTAGTTATGAACTTGCTAGTTATTATAATGTCGACTGGGGCGGCAGTCTGGATGTTAGAAAAAGTACAATAGGATTTATGATATACTTTTGTTCCAACTTAATTTCTTAGAGTTCACGTAAGTAGCATATAGTATAAAAGAGCCCTAGAGGGGGTGAATAGGGCTAATTAAAAATTTAGAGGAAGGATAGAAAATTAAAGAGAAAATAAGAGGTGATTTAGAAAGAATGAATATAAACAAGAATAAGAATAAGAAGGAGAATTCACACAAGCAATTTAAGGAGTTCAAATTATAATTAATCCTATGTTTCCACCTAACTTATCCCCAATTTAGGATTTTCAATCACCCACTTTAATCTCATTTTCAAGATTGATTACACAACAGTTTTGTAAAGGCTTAACTCAAACCTTTATAAGATTTTTTCAAGGCTCAACTAAAACCTCCACACAAATGACTTTTTCTTGGCTCAATTCAAATCATAACAAAAAATCCAAGTATTTTCAATTGATAACACTTAAACCAAACCAGTTAAGTTAATCCTCACTTCTCCTTAACGCAAGAAAGAGATGAAGTAGAATCCTAACTCTAACACACAACCAATCTCTCTTTAAGAGAATAATTAAAATTTAATACAAGAAGTTTTCTAAGCAATAAATTTGATCATTGAATTTTCTAACAAACTTCATTAACCTTTTTTTATGTATTTTTGAGAGGTATTTATAGTTAAGGATGAAAACATGGTTATTGGAGTTTTGATTTTCATCCAAACACTTCTCCACCTTCATTTAATGTTTCTTCCACTTTTTACAGAAATTTTGATGCTCACCATCATAAGGGGAGGTGTCCCGATCATAAGGGTCAATTATATAGCTGCTAGAGCTCTGAACTAGCCATTACAAAGGCTGCAAAAGGCTCACAGTCGTGACCATGCTCCTCACGACCATGAGCAACGTAGAGCTCTTTATACTCAGCTTTGCATCCAATTCATGCATGTGACCCTCCTCATGATTGTGATGGGATCGTGAGGGGCAATTTCTCATCAAATGACTTTGTTTACACTTCAATTCAAGGTCTATTGATTTGACCTTTGAACCTAACTTAGAAACACACCCAAATATAAATGTTAGTAACTAAAATTTATTATTAAAGTCAAAACCAAGGTTGATTTGAGATTAATTATGACCTTGATCATGCAAAGGATTAATAATCTCCCCCTTTTTGACTTTGACAATCAATTTTTGAATGATAATTAAAAATTTAAATGTATGTGTGTGCTTTTGCTCATTATACTCACCCCTTCCAAATCATATATCTGTTAGGTTTTGTGATGCAAACTGCAGTGGAAAATAAAACTTTTAACCATGAAAACCCTAAACCTGGATCCATGTAATTCGAATTAGATCTTATGACAAACACTCACCAAGATGATCTTATGGCAAGATAGTTGGAAGGAAGAGAGGGGCTACACTCCAGTGACACACTACCTCGAGCTTTTTATGTCCCTTTATTGGATTAAGGTGCCACTAAAAGATCACGCCCTCTACAGTATCCACACGAACTAGGTAACCAAAGCAAAGTAGGTCTGCTAGAACCTTTGTTGTCTCACAACAGGTTTTTTTTCCTACGTGTTTTTCTTTCAAAAAAGAAGTAGTAGTAGAAGAAGGATAATAGTGGTTTAACAAACCCTAGAGAAAGAGATGTTTATATATACATCCTATTTGGGGTTTCTCTTACCATAATAGTTTTGGTAAGATTAGACTTCCTTTTCTACTTTGATTCTAATTCCAAATTAGAATCCTTTCCTATTTATTTAGATAACTTTTACCTCAAATAAATTAGGAAATAAATAAATACTAATATAAATATATACATATATATTTACTCTTATATAGAGATAACTATTGGGCTATTAACTCAAATCTATTTTGGGTTTGTTCTCAATGTGCGACCCTGTAGGTTCATATAATGTTGACAGTGGGCCTAAAATTTCCATTTTAGCGCATAAGTTATAAGTGGCCTCTAGCAAGACATTATAACTACCCAAGTTATGTGAAGGCCGATAATCCGACATAACCTAATACACAGTGTGTACTATAGTCCTTTTGTCATATGATATCCTGATTGAATATAAGACATGGATTATGTCATCCTTATATCGTTTAATCATATTGTTTCTCGATCCCAAGTAGACTTATACTGATAATTCTTTATCTGATGTTGATAACCCTTTATCAATATATTTTAGCATGGCCATACGTTTCTTTTCAGTCTAACTCATCGAGGGGCCCACAGATATCTTCTCAAAATAATTAAGGGACAAATTCCATCTTAATCACTCACATCCCTCACACAACTCATTCTATATCCAATCACAACCTATTTTACCATCCGATTAAAAATGATGTAGGGATGTGTCAAAATACAGAACTTATCATGAAGGAAACCATGGTGATTTCAGATCAAATGACTTAAATAACACTACTGTGATGAGAATTACCTATGATAATAATTCATGAGGTATTCTCATAGTGGGTCGATCTAGTATATCATTTCTCTATATATGTACCTATGAGTTTGACTTAATATCTCATATGCATGATCGGTAAAACTTAATCATCAACTAGCCTCATACTAGTCTTCATTCATTGTTGTTCCCACAACAATAATTGACTAGGGATATTTAGATTAGAATTCAAGTATCACCTAAGATTTTTACTATGAAGTCACGTACTTGATGATCTTAGGTAAAATTAACTAATTAAAGATAATACTAGAATTATCTAGTAATAATAAAAATGCATCTTTATTAATAAAATAGAAATATAATAAAGTCAAAATATAGCCATTACATAATTGGCCTAGGGCATATCACTAACAATATCAAGGGATTTAAAATTTTCACCCCCTTAATATATGCAAGGGTGAGTTAAACATATCAAATATGTAGTTTCTCCTCTTTTGGCATACTAGTTATGATCATTATCATTCAAAATACTAAGTTTCTCTTCCTCTTTATCAAAGCCTAAAAGGGAGGAAACAAAAATGTCAAATAAAATATAAGAAGGTAAATCAAATAAGATGAATGAAAAATAAATGAAGCATGTAAATGGAAATTATACCAAAGGATACCCAATGATAAGTCAAATTAGAAATCAAGCATAAAAAGTGAAGCATATGCCAAGTATATGTTAAAACAACAATCATGATTGTCAATATGTAGTCCAAAGAGTGCTTTAAAGAATAAGGCATATAAAAAATGATACCAATTGAAAAGCACATCAAATTTAAGAATAATAAGAGAATATTACATCAAAAGTATGTAATTTTTTAAAAGCATTTTGATCAAGCAAAGGGTCAAATTCTCTTCGGACATTTAATGTGTGCATGTTTATTGATAAGCTAAATAATTTAATTTAATCAATTTATCAATAACTAGCACATAAAAAAAAAACTTTAATTGTTCCCACACAACATGAGATCAAACACCTTTTAGCACCCAAGCCTTAATTGGTCTTGGTTTGTTTGTCTCAAAATAGTCTTTAAGTTGGAGGTTAAGATGAAGTTTTCTATAGTAACATTGTAAGCACCCAATTTTAGGATGACTAGAGCATGGATGTGACAGAGAACCCAATGATGAAAATTGAGTGTGAAATTGGATTTATTGGATCTAATTTTTTTGGTTTTGAACTAAATTTTAAATTCTTTTTTTTAGGTCCTATTTTTAAATTTTATTTATTTATGTATTTTTTCAAAAAAAAAAAAAAGCAAGCATGGCCCAAATGGCCCATTCAATTTCAAAATTGAGATTGAAAGATGGTCATATGGCCATTTATTTTGGCTTTCTATTTCCGGTTAGAAATAGGAGTTCGTCTTTTTTAATTTTTTACTTATTTTTATTTTTATTTTTATTTTATTTTATATTTATTTATTATTTATCCTTAGATTTTGATTAGTTGTTATTTTGATAAATATTTTTATTTTATTAGATAAATGTGTGGATAAATTTATTTTTTAGATAACTAATAAAAATAATTTTTTTTTTTATTTTTTTCCTGTAATCAAATTAGGGTTACAGGGTTGTATCTATACATATACGTATTTTTCTTTTCACAGGGGGGAGGCTAGGGTTTTATTTTCTTTTCTCTATTTTTTTTATTCTTAGCCGTCAGCAAAAAACACACTCACTCCTCTTTATTTTTGACGTACCTTTTTTTCAAATTTTAGCCGGGAATCAGATCCTAATAAATTAAAAATCATAGACCAACATAACAAAAACCATAGACTTTCATTAATGGTGATCACCTTCGAAGGGGAATCAATACTGCATCCATCAAATTATTTCTTCTTCTACTCCTTTCTCTTTTTGTTTGATTTGATTATTTTTATTCTATTTGATTTGATTTAATTTTAATTTTAATTTTGTTTAATTACTAATCCTTATTTATTTTTGTGTTTATGATTATGGATGGGGTGATTTGAATTCACTGTGGAGAACAAAACGCATGAATATCCATGGAATGCCATGGATTAAATTTTGTATTTTAACGTAGTTTTAGGATTTATACTTATTTATTTTGTAATTTTATTTTGTATTTTATTTTTGGGGTTGTAATTAATTTTAATTTTTGTTCTCAATAGTAGTTGTTGTAATAGCCCCATTAGTGGAAATATAGTAGAATTTTAATTTTTTGCACTTTAAAAAAATAATTAGTAAATTAGGTCCATTTGGTAAAACCCTAATTAAGATCAATGGTGGCCTTAGTTAATTTAGGTTGCATGTAATTAAAATTAGGGTAAGAAAAATCACTGAATATATATATTTATGTGTTTATTTGTTTATTTGGGCTTGTTTGTTATTTTGATTCGTTTTGGATCCTAAGCCCACGTGTAGGTCTAACTCACTAATAAAATATGTCTTTAAAATTAAATTTAGGTTTAATTAACTTTAAAATTAATTTAAACTCATTAGGTTAATTTAGATTTTAGGCCCATTTTTTAATTAAATGAAATTAACTTATACTTAGCTTAGCCCATTAATAAAGCCTTCTTCATAATTAGTAGAATTAGGAATATTTCATTTAATTAAAATTAATTAGAATTAAACCCACTTATTAATTTCTTTTTCTTTTAAAATTTAATAGACTTAGGCTTATTTTCTTTAGAATTAAAATAAATAGATTTAGGCTCACTAATCATCAAAATATAGGCCCACCTTTAGTTCCATTTCACTTGTAAATAAAATATGTAGATTTAGCTAACTTAAAATTAAAATCAAGTGTAGTTTGGATTTAGGGATGTTACGCCTCGAATGCATTTTTTATGTGTTTTTTCATGGACTGGTTGCCTTAGGGTTAGATGGATGTTCAATTAGGATTTAATGAAATTGCATGTAATTAAGGAATAAGATAGTAATTCATAAAATAATTCTAAATGAACACGAGACTAAAAGAAGTTGGTATTTCGTATCAAGAACTCCTGGTTGTGGTGCTAGTTTGTATTAGAGAATCAAGTTACCACCATCTTCGATTTTTCCCAGTTATTACCCTGGGTGGCGACTCCTCATCTCCACGCCATATCTTTGTGACAGTGATTAGTGTGTTCCCTAGAGCCCTGAGCTCAAACAGTGTCGCGGTTGCAATAAACTTAGGCGCGCGCTAAACCCCATCGTCTACAGTGGCGACTCTTCTAGGAATAAGAGATACTGATTCTACTTGTGTTCTTTAGAATTATTTTATTAATTATTATTTTATTCTTGCATGTCCCTATTTGCTGATGGCATCGGTTTATGGTCCCTTGATTCCACTAGCTTCCTGGGATTGTAAATTGGCTAACCATCACTCTTAGCCTTAACTCGGTTCAAGAGAGATTACCAGACTCATCTGACAAGAGTCTGTAACCCAAGTCCTAAAGGGGGGTTGTCTTCTCTCGAGTTGGTAAAGGATGTCGGGCCCTCTGACCTTGGCCTGCAACTCAAGTCTTAAAGGAGGGCATCTTACTAAGGGAACCTTAACCTTTTCACCGGACTCAGCTCATGTAGTGGCCTAGTAACTTCCCCTAGGATCTACCCAAATTGCTTGTGTTTGTTGCCATGACGTATTTCTATTTATAAAGGCCCAAGCCCATACTTTGAAACCCATTTGGGCTAATAAAGATTAGGCTACACTTTTATACCTAGAAATGTTATTTCTATGCTTTATTGCTTTGAGAGATTTGGCATGCTCGTCGGTTCTTAATATCCCCTGTTGATATTGAGGCCCAAACCAAAAATTCCAGGAAAAGAGACTCGTCATTGAACACGTGTGTGGGAGGAATAAGGTTAGAAGGATGTATGTTGCACACTTGATTTGAGACTTGTATACCTGACTTGTTACTTGTTATTTGCTACTTGTTGCATAGCACGTGCATCATGCATACATATAGTTCATGCATCATACTAACCCTTTATTTTTTAGCCATCATATATTTATTTAGGTCTTCCTGTGTTTGGGAATGGAAAGGTGGCAGATTGGTGAGGATTGATTCAAGCCCAAAGCCTATATCCAAAGAGATCCTTCGCAGTTTGGAAAAGAGACCGATCAACCCGCTTTACTTGGAAGCTACACCAACACCAACACCAATCACACAGACAGTAGAGATGGAACAAGAAAATTGGACCCTAGAGGACATCAAAGGAGCATTGATGGATAACATGAGAGCAATGATGCAAGATGAACTAAGACAAGCTTTGGCTGGGTTAATGCCACCTGCTACTGCACCTGCACTCGCTGCTTCTGCACCTCCTGTTATTTCTAATCCACCAGTTGTAGATGCACCACTCGATAATGCTGGGGGGCAACCAATGAATGTTGCTAGGAATGCACCAAATGCTGAAGCGAAATTAGAGGATATTGAAAACTACATAGTTGAGAAAGCAAAAGGGAACCACTTGAGCAGGTTTAAGAGCTAAAATCCAAGCAGATGAAAGCACTGACTCAAAAGATGTCCAAGATGGAAGAATTGATGAGAGGATAGAGTGTGGGATACTCGTTTGACTTTGATGATATAATGCAATTTGAGGAAGATAAGCTACTTGATAAGTTCAAGATGCCACAGCTGTAGAAGTTTGATGGTACTAGAGACCCAATGATCCACCTTAGTCAATATACAACAACTATGAGCACCACAAAGGCTCCTCTGTCCGTAGTTACCAAGTTGTTTGTACTATCCTTGGAAGGTATGGCTGTAAATTGGTATAATGGGTTAGAGAAGTCTATTCGAGCTGATTGGAGAGAATTATGTACTGCTTTTCTAAAATAGTATGATCATAATACCAGGCTAGAGGTGTCTATCAGAGATTTAGAATAGAAGCCCAATGAATTATTTTCTAATTTCCTGACTAGATTCATGAACAAGGCAGGATTAATGAAAAATAAGCTAACTGAAAAAAGGATCAGGTTAGGAT
>CATIWM010483325.1:0-12177 GCA_949671775.1 Mallotus repandus
CCATTTATAAAGGCACGAAAGAATGAAATATGAATAAATATAGCACGATGGTCAACTTTAGAAGAATATTGATGGTTTTATGTAACAAAAGTTTTCTTTCGGAGGGAGCTGAAAAAGAAATGAAAACTTTATATTGAACCAATTAATGGATAACAGAGAAGAGGTTACATTAAAAATAATATTTTTAACAAATATCCGTATATATTTTTTTTGTCTTAACAAATATTAATGTATATCTTGTTCATTATTAAATACACATTTATGCACTGCCCCACTCAACCCGCATGCCTACAGCAGGAGAAGGGAAGTAAAAAAGTCTAGGAAGAAAAGGTATTTGAATGCCCTAACGGGTCACCATAAACATGATTTCACTGTACATGGATGGAGATGGAATTTAAAAATATATACATGTACACGATTAGATTTCAACTTATTTAGGTTAGTAAATTTTTTAACGGAGAAAAAAATAAAATAAAAATAATTTATTATTTTCCTTATATAAACAAAAAATAATTGCATCTTAAAATTGATGTAAAGAATAAATTATGTACTAAAATATATTAAAATTAAAAAAGTTTAATTTTCCAATTTGTTTCTTTATTAATTATTTTTAAAATTACTAAATAGGAAAGAATTTTTCACTTTTCATCAAATTTTTTTCCTTACCATTCATTTTGCTAGTGAAAGCAAAAGTTGTGTCATTAAGTTGGGTAAATCCCTTTTAAAATCCAAGAAGACAACAAATTCAACTGCGCCAAATGTTATTGAAGGTGGAGATCATCATTACTGTCCTAACAAAAAAGAGATAAAAATAAAAGAAAATAATTAATTTAAGCATGGTAGGCAAAAATTGAATACCGTCACTTGACTAGATAGGCATCAATCTTTCAGACACAAAAGTTGAAGTCACTTTTTTTTCTTGAATATTGAAGGGATAGTGAAAGTGAAGTACAGACATTGTTCGCAAATCATTGTCATATAATTCTGTCATGATTGGTGCTAATATTGAATAGATCAATCTTTTATGCCTAACAAAAAGCATATATTAGTGGGGCTACCCTATATAAACGCATAATGGAAAGAAAATGATTGTCAATTTATTGAGAAATTTTATAATGATTCGGATATTTGATACGTTGAAAAGTCAAATCAATAATATCAAGTCACTTAATGTTTACTAGAGTGCTATTAAATTTTAATTTTTATCATTTTAATTAAATATTTAATTTTTATTAATTTAACATTCTAATCCATCAAATATCAGAATAACTAAATAATGTCTCCAATTTCGATCATATATAAGACATAATTGTTGAACTTTCAAGACAAAATTCCGTTTCAAGAATGAAGTTTCTCATTTCCTATTGATTGTTTAACAACTTATAAATACTTCTTTAGAGGAGGTCTCATGATCATTTTTACCATATATTTTCAAAAGCAACACCACAATTTAATTTCGTTCCTTCATTGCCGTACTTTTAGATGCTAAAAACCGAAACATCTATACCTCATGGTGAATGTTAAAACTCGAGATGACGATGACATGAGATTTCTCAAAACTTTCTATGGGTAAATTGGTGGAAAAATAATCCCTTATTGGACAACTAAACTGAACAACTCTACAGAATAATAATAAAATTACTTTAAAATACAAAATATATTAAAATTTTTGAAGCGATGAAACATTTTTTGTGGGATATAATTAAACTGAAAAATTGAATAACTCTATAAGATAATAAAATTAATTACTGCATTATGTACTAAATTCTTAAAAAATGAAACAATTTTCTGGAATACGTAAAAAGGGCATGTAATTTTCATCATTTTAAAATTTAAATTTGTCGTGAACTTGTGCAATACACAAACTATAAATTAATATATATTTTGTTAAATTATTTTTAAAATTTTAAAATGATTTAACTAAATAAAATATTTCTGATAAATAATATTATCACACGAAAAATTATGTATTTTTAATTAAATTTAATAATTATTTTTAATTTAATTTAAAAATTGTTCACCTATGAAAAACAAAAATAAAAAATAAAAAATTAAAGTTATAAAATTAAAAAAATTAACTCATGAACAAACAATTAACAGAAAAATTAAAACATTTATGCATGCTAGCTATATATACCTTTTTACAAATTAAAGTTTACTAAAGATTAAATTTCGTCAAAAGAGATATAATATTTTTAATCAAAATATTTTCTATATATAAGATAAAGCAAAATTGATTTGAGATACATTGAATTAATATTTCAAAAAAAAAAAGAGTTATGTTTTAGACATTGTATCTGTGATATATAATATAAGTAAAAGATATCAACAAACCACGGCAATTATTTTATCATAGCAAGTTAATTGGACAAACAATACTCTATATGAAACTCAATATGAATGCATCAACTCAATTTATCGGGAAAAAAATTGATAAAAAAAAAAAAATCAAGGATGACACAAACGTTGTTTGAAGTTGACAAAAGCTTTAAGGGCTTGAATTTGTTCATGGAAGGAGGAATTTCATGATGTCAATACATGACCCTGTTTTGATTTTTCTTTTTATCAATTCCTTATAATAAGTAAAAAAAAAAATTAGAAGAAATATATCAAATTTTATGTAAAGAAAAAGGGTACACTCACTCGCAACCCTATTAAAATTACTGCTGAATATTACAATACCCATGCTCAAGGAAAAAGTTATACGCCATCTAGTTATGAACTTCTTTGTCAGTTTTAAACCTTACCTGCAAAATTTAAGAATAGGAGAATAAGTTAAAACCCAACCAAAAAAAAAAAATTATTTCACCAAATACTTTTACGTTAGATAAAAGTAGAAAGGAGTAGTTGCGGTAGAATAAAGGTAAAATCCATTTTTAAACCCTTAAATTTTTAAACTTTATTTCATTAAGTCCTTGAATTTCAATTGTATTGTATTAAGCTTCCCTACTTTTATTTTTTTACACATGAAGGACTTGCTTTAAATATTTGGTTCCTACACTTATTAATTACCAAAAATTTAAAAGTTTTTTCATCATTTAATATAATTAAATAAAAACTCATAAATATGTTGTACATTTTTTATTAAATAATCATTTAATAAATTAAATGAATTTAAAACTAATATTTTTGTTCTTATTTAAACATATTCGTTTAAATATAAAATATGTCTTAGTTCAAATTAGTAAAGTTTATTATTTTATTATTAATAGGTAATTATTTATTATTCATAATTTTATTATTTTATTATTCATCATTATTAGTTGATAAAATATAATTTAAACATACTAAAAATTTAACAGCAATATTAACTTTTAAATATGAATATTTAAAAATATATATTTTTATACTTTAATATATTTAACAAATTTAATAAAGTTAATAATGTATAAGTAAATTCTAATTAAGTACAAAGTGACCAATACAATAGTAGAATTTTAACCTATTAAATTGAAATCTTGACTTTAATACCATCCTCTCGATCTTAAAGTATTGAATATGACCTATTTGATCTTCATTAGTTGGAGTTTGTAAAAATAAGTTTGATTGTCTACAATATTGAATAAAATATTCCAACACTAATAATTATAAATTATAATAAGAAATACCAACAAGTATAAAAATAATTAAAAAGTTAAATTTGGGTTACCATTAACTAATTTTTTAAGTGTACCAATTGTTATCATAATTAGTTAATTGACAATATGTGATTATTTATTTTCCCAATTAGTCTTTCGTGGTTGTGATCCGCAAGTGCACGGAGTCAGCCAAGTAATAAAAAATATCAATCCCATAGGGATCTGAGAACTAACTATGGAATTACTTTTAGTATTTGCTTGTTTAGAAAACCAATATTTTTGAATACTGAAAATGAAAGAAGAAAAGAAAAGAATAAAAGACATTAAAATTAAACAACGAACTAATCTAGAATTCATTAAATTTATAAAGGTTAGGGCTTTTATCCATAGCTCAACTATCAAGAGATATGTCAACTTCTATCTTAATTATAAATTTCATTTCATTTCCGAAGCATCTTATGAATTATGAAAGTCTCTGTCAAAAACTTTCACAATTAACCAATTATGATAATTACCTGATTCCCTAGCTCTCACTAACATAGTTAAAATATTACAACCAATTTTTTAAAGCAATCTTCTTAGGAATATTAATATTAAAATGTCTCTGGACCAAATCAATTTGAATTAACATACTACTATTATTTTTCTCACTAGAATCAATCTCTCAATATAATCCTAGTGTTTAGTTTAATTCAATGGGTAATCATGCCAATGAGAAGCATTAAGTATAATAACATTCATGAAATGGTTATTCCTTAATTAAAAGTTTAACTAAATTAAGTTCATGTTGAGTTGGGTCTAAAAGACACTAACTAAATAAATTAGCCATGCATAGAGATTGGAGAAGAAGAAGAAGCAATTGAAAATCCAAACATTTTCAATATAATATAATAATTGATAACAAAAGGAATAATAAAATAAAAGCTCCCTTCATGCAATTTTATTCGAATTATGCTTGAAGTCTAAACTCTAAATTCTTCCACTCTTGATCCACTTGAGTAGATGAATGAAAATTGAAAGTTAAAATCTCTAATGTAAAGAGGACTAAAAAGTCAGTAGCCAACCTCCCTCCTCCATAAAAAGAGGCAAATACCTAACAATATACAATGATCCCTTCAAAAACCCTAAAAAATACTTTCCTAAAAAGTTCATGCAATCATGCATGGTTGTGTGCCTTAATGCGCATGGCTGTCCTACTTCAAAAATGACAATTTTGCAAAATTTACTCTTAGGCACAGCTGTGCAAAAATTGTACATGGTCGTGCCTGATTCTTGCCATCAAAACAAATTTAAACATTGTGTCAAGTAGTTCATGATTCAGCTTTGACTTGCCACCCAATTTTCACATTGATAGACATAGAATTGGAGCCTCATATGGAATGCCCATTCTATTTAATTTAAACTAAAATACAAAAATAATAAAATTAACATTATATGGTTTCAAATTATATAATTTCTTAATTGAAATATATATTATTATTATATTTGATAACTTATTCATTATTATTTTTATTAAATAATCTAATCTTATTGATATTATTTAAAATTAATGAACTAAATAATAATAAATATTTTTGTTGCATATTAATATATAGACATATATTGTAAACAACCAAAACAACATAGTTTTGCCCAAAACTACATCGTTTTGATTAATGTAACTAATGATATTAAAAATAAAAACAAGAGAAGAGTCATTTTTATTAATTAAATTATATTGTTATTATTATATTTAATAACTTGTTAATTATTATTGTTATCAAGTGATCTAATTTTTTTGATATTATTTAAAATTAATAAGGTAACTAGTATTATTATAATTATTGTTTTTATTGTATACTAATATATATGGATATATATTATAGATAACCAAAACGACATATTTTTGCCCAACACTTTGTCATTTTGATTAAACTAAGTAGTGATCTTACAAATAAAAATAAGAGAGTGATCTTACAAATAAAATAAGAGAAGTTAGGTTATTTTTATTAATTAAACTATAATATAATCTATTTATATTTAACAACTTATAAATATATATATATATATATATACGGTTGCCGAAAATATATATATAATTATTTGGCCCCGAATTTAATTTTTGGTTAAATTATAAAGCCCATTAATTATTGATCCAATTTTGATTAATTAAAATTTTATGAAGTCGAAAAACAAGTGAAGTGCCCGACTTATATCGGTGCAACTTAATGAATAAAGCAAAAGATTCTAGAGATGATTGTTCTACTTGTGGAAGTGGATCACGCATGAGGAGTTACGCAAATTTATTTCTCTAGGAAATGAAAGAAACTATTGAGATAGAGAATTAAATTGGAGAAGTAGTCTGTAAGCAAGAATATCTATAAAAGCAAGGGAACACAAACAATAGGGAATCAACACCAATCACCAACACAACACAGACAACAATCATCATCAACTCTGACAAATCAATCAATGTTAAACCAAATTTTATTCAGACAATCTTTAGTAAATTTTCATTCAGCTTATACTAAATTTCAATCAATACAATTTCCTTTTATTACTCAATAACTTCTTTTATCATTAATTTTTATTTCATCTACTTAAAATCCAAACAAATTATGGTAAAGGCATTTGGGAATCCATAATTTGTCTAAAAGAAGTCAAATTTTTCTTTAAGGAATTTCTCCTCTAGCACGCTCGCTCAAATTCAACAACAATCTTATGGCACGCCCCAAAAATTTGGGGAAACAATTTTTTGGCATGCCCGGTGGGATATGTTTCAACAAGATAAACAGATTTGAAAAAGAAATTTTAAAAGTTGGTTACTACACCAACAATTCACCTATAAAATCAGGTTATTTATGGAAACAAATTAATGAAGGCTTTGTGCCTTAGGATTACTCTTGGACCGAGGCACCTTTTGACTATTCAAGCCAACTTTTGAAGTTCATTAGAACTTAAAATATTCTCACAAAAGGAATAGACTTAATATTACATATAAAGAGTTCTTTGCAAGACTATATACAAAAATTCAATAATGTTATGCAGAAAGCTATGCAAGAGATGAATAGTTCATTTGCTAAAATAAATGAAAAATTTTCAAACTGGAAAGTTAGAATTCTGCACCAAAAGTGGCGATTCCACTTCAAAAGGAATCTAAACATTCATTTGTTAGAGTAAATTCTAATGGAATCCAGAATCATGATGATGGCAGCGGGTAAATCTAGGCTTACAACATAAGCTTCACAACTAAGAGGTTATTCAGCAAGGAAGAAGCCTGAGGGGCAATATTTCTCATAAGGAAAACACAATTTCTCAAGGTTAAACATTAATTCCCCAGGGCCAATAACCAAACCCCTAAAGCCAAGTGAAAAATTTTAATGGTCAAATACCAATTTTACAAGGCTAAACACTAATTCCTCAAAGTGAAACACCAATTCCCCATGGCCAGAAGTCAATTCCCTAGGGACTAGAGCAAAGCATAGGGGTAGGTGGCATTTTACTTGAGGAACAATCAATTTCTCAAGATCAAAATCAAGGCCAAATGTTGATGCATCAAGTCCATTTGCCTTTTCCTCAACCCTTAAGGGTGGGAATAAACCTAAATGTAAAAAAGGAGACAAAGTTGATGGAGGAAAATTCACTTTGCTCAATGGCAATAACAAAATTTGTCAATATGGATTCAAGAACATTAGTGAATTTTAAAAAATTCAACAAAAAATAATAGGTGTTTCAACCTTCAAACATGAAACCAAACAAGTTTAAAAATTATTGGAGGCCAATTCATCATAATAAATTTTTAACACCATATAAAAGGCCATCTACTCCAAATCACTTTAGAAATAACCAAAAATACAAGTCAAAGAAGGATGAAAGGCTTGTACAATCTAGATTTATAGAACTCGTACTCATAAGAGAAAGTTATAGAGACAAAGAGCAACTCATAGTAGGCAAAAAGAACAAGAGGTCCAACTTGATGCTAAGGCCAAATTCAAGCCTAAAGCTATAAGGAATTCACCTTTTAAGTCCATGATGTAAAAGGTTGAGGAAAATGTTATTGAGATTCATAACACTCGGGGGGCAACTTCCTCAAAAAAAGCATAAGGACGTTGGAGTGGTGTCACAGTACATGCCACTGGGCTGGATCAACCTAAAAGGGTCATCTGGAGAAATCATCAAGAAAGATAATTAATGCAATATTGGTGTTACAAATTAAAATTATTGAGGTTAGTAAAAAGTCTCTTAATTCCTTCTTTAAGTTAGATTCACCTATAATACTAAGTTTAGGAGAGGTTGTTTTGCATTAGAGTTAAAAAATATTTCCCACTAGGTGGGAAAACAAAAGCTAAATAAATAAAATAAATAACTGGTTATGTTATTTATTAGTGGTGTAGAAAGTTGAAGAATATGGTTAAAGCCCTAGAAGTAAGTGGATTTATCTTTATTGTAATAAAGAACAAAGGGTTGTTGAAATAGTTCAAGAAAAGATGCAAATGACTGTTGAAATTAAAATTTCTCCAGCATATAAACATGATAGCTCCGAGAAGCATGACTCAAAATAGGATATATGATGGAAATTAAAAAAATAGGAGTTCATGAAATAAACCACACATGACAAACAAAGTTATGGTATGCTTTCATATGGATGAAGTGAGTTTAAATAATTCCCCAGATTACTAGGCAAGAAAATAGCAAGTCAAATAGGCTAAATCAACAATTAATTTAGCCATGACATAAAAGTTTCCTTGAAAATATAATTTACCATGAGAATAGACAGTATTTTTTTGGCAATATACTACTAAAATAAATCAATTTCCTTTATGGTGATATACAGGCAAGCATGGGTAGAATTAGTGTAGTTTGAGACATAAGTGGTTGTGGTTTTAACAAGCCACATGCTAATTTTTCAAATAAAGTGTTTTCTTTGTGCTCTAGTAGAATATTGTACCAAGTTTCACCAAGTCATAAATGTTAAAACATGCAGAATATGCATAAAAAATAAACAAGGCTTGTTTTCCCCAAGGGAATTAATTTGTAGAGATGGATAATTATGACCATCTAAAAAGACTCTTTATTTGGTTTAATAAAAGCCAAATTAAATGAATAAATTCCAGAAGAGAAGAAATTTTGGAAAAATTTTGCTAAAATAAAGATGGAAAAACTAATTCAAAGAAAAACATTAACGTGCTTTAGTCCGTCTCCCTAGAGCAAGGAAAGCCAATTTTCTAAGTGAAGGCACAAGCTAAAGATGGGTATGGATCGAGTTGTTTTGGCCTAATGGGCTAGAATAGCTTTTGCTTGAAAATTAAGTGGCGAGGGAAGTTCATGGAGGTAAAACTCTAGGATTTACCTAAAGAGTTTTAATTAAACTTTAGGCCAAGAGAAGTCCATTTTATCTTGGCAAAACCCTTATGGGAATGCAAAAATTAAGAAGATAAATTTTAACAAAATTTTGTGAAAGCATTAGGCTTGGAAAAAGTCCATTTTAAAGTGTCTAAATAAACAATAAAGGCCTTAAGACCTTAAAAAATGCACAATTATGTCAAGTTTTGAACTAAAACATGAAATTATGCTAAGGAACAACAAGATGATCTAAATTTGGCCATCATTTGTGTTCCATAAAGACTGGGTTAGGGAAATAGTGTTAATATGAAATTGGAAGCAAAAACAAATAGTAGAGCCAAAACATAGAAAAATGGCATAAGAATTAATTAACTTCATCAAAATCTTGCTAAAAATATCTTGTATTTTTTGCAACAATTTAAAGCAATATTATTAGCTATAGAATTGATGCTCAAATAAGACCTAGGCTTGGCATAAAATAAATATTTAGCATCATGAAAGTTTGCCCAAAGATCAAGGTGGAGATAAATTTAAGTGAAAAAGTTGCAAAACAATGGAAGTAATAATTGAATTTTTAAAACTAAAACCTATATTTTATTTTGGCCTTAAGGGCCAAAATTGCATCTAGACTAGAAAATTTTGGTTTATTAAACCAAAAATAATGTTTACTTTTCACATTATTATTTTGGCATTTCTTGCTAAAATAAATGTGAAGTTAGGTAAAAGGCTCAATTTCACTCACAATATGCATACAAATTAGCTTGGTAAAAAACCAAGAAATTTTTCTATATTTCAGCTAAAAGTTAAATAATTCCTGAAAAACCAAGTTTGAGTGAACTAGCATCATTCAATATTTTAGCTAGAACATGGATGCCTTAAACAAGATGATGGCCTTCCTTGTAAAAACTAATAAAATTCAAGAGCATGTAAGAAAAGAATATTCAAAACTTAAGGTTCAATAAATTTTATTAGACAATCGCAGGAATATATTAATATCATTTGGCCAAGTTAGGCTAATTAAAAATTTTACTAAGGAAGGAAAAATATGGCTACTTACTTCAAGTTCACCCAATAATGATCAAAGCAAAATGTGAAGATTATCATGAATAAAGTTCTTATTTGGCAAAATAAAGACACGGCCCATTTTCAAGACTACAAAATTACCAAGAGCCAAACCATTAAATTATGGTTTTTAAAACCTAAGATAAATTGGAAGAAAAATTAAGATTTTGGCTAAGAGGAGCTAATGCATTAAAATGCCAAGATCATCAACCTAAGAGCTAAATTAATTTTAAGGTAAGAACTGATTAAAGTTTAGAAATTCAATCTTTTCCGGTTTACATATTAGCATTAAACACAAATTTCCTAAGTCAAGCTTCCATTATGCCATGATTAAGGTGCAAAGATCCAGATAAGTGTGAGAAATGCATTATTTTAGGCACTCAATATGTTAGGATTAGATGTTATTTCAGTTGTATTTATGTCTCTTTTGTTGAGTTTGTGTTTAGTTTGAGAATATGTGTGCATGATTTGATTGTTTGTTTATTTTTAGTGTTATTTAGTTTATTTTTAGTTATTTTTGTGCATTTAGGTAGTCAAGGAACAGTAAAGGAAAGTTGCATAGAGATCATGAAGATTCTAAAAGAGACAAAGGAGCAATAAAATGAGCATTTAAGGCTGATTGGAGCGAATTATGGAAAAAAAAAAAGTTGTGCACGGCCATGCACCTAAATACACACGGTCATGCGACCTGATGGCAACCAATCTAAACTTATAGTTTAATTGTTGATTTTAGGGGACACGATGGAAATTTCATAAGGAAACAAATCAAGAAGTTGGAGGCTAGGGTTTTATATGTGTGTAGCCTCCAGAAACAAAAAAGCAAGTCCATTATGTTAATTTTCTAGTTTCATATTACAATTTTCTTTTTATCATTTTTAAGAGAAAAAAGACTAGTTCTTTGTTTTATGTTGGTTTGGAGATTGAGCATAAGGATTGAAGAACAATAAGCTTTATATTCTAAAAAGGGTTTTCCTAAATAATTGCTATTGTTCATTTTTTTATTTTGAATTAATGATGATGTTTATTTTCTTATATTCTTCATCATTATCTCTTATAATAAAAATGAGTGGCTAAGTTCTTTGTTAGGGTTCTCAAAATAAAAAATTATTTATCAGAATAATAACTAATCAAAATCAAGATAAAATAAATAAAATAAAATAATAATAAAAATGTGGACACTTATTTTTATCGGAATTTGCTTAAGTCAAACAGGAATTACATAATTCCAACCAAAGAAAAAATGGCCATTTGTGGCCATATTTGGCCACTTCCCATTCAATTTCCAAATGAAAATTGAATGGGCCATTCGGCCCTTTTTATTTTAAATATTCTTCTTTTTTATTTTTATTTTTGAAATTTTTTAAAGAAAATATATAAATAAATAAATAAAATTTAAAATAGGACTTAAAAAAAGAATTTACAATTTAGTTCAAAACCAATAAATCAGATTCAATAAATCCAATTTCATAGTAATTTTCATCATTGGGTCCTTTGTTACATCCAAACTCTAGTCATCCCAAAATTAGGTGCTTACCGTTGCCCCCCTTTGTCGCTGTTTGCTTGACAAATTGCGACAAAGCAAATAAGCATAAAATTTCAAGGTGAGGAGTTAGGATCCTTACCTGATGTGTTATAGAGCGTTTGCTTATAACACTAAATTGTGCAACGTTGTTTTCATTGTTCCCTGATGTAAGCTTTGTGCTGCTGCAATCAATAATTGTTGGCAAGTTTTCTACCTTTGATGCTGCAGTCCATAACTGCTCGCGATTAGCTGCAACCCCTTCGTTGCTCACTTTTGATACTACAGTCCATAACTGCTCGCGTTTAGCTACAACCCTTTCGTTGCTCACTTTTGATGCTATAGTCCATAACTGCTCGCATTTAGCTGCAACCCTTTCGTTGCTCACTTTTGATGCTACAGTCCATAACTGCTCGCAATTAGTTGTAACCCTTTCGTTGCTCACCTTTGATGCTACAGTCCATAACTGCTCACAAATTATGATTTGAAAATACACAATACTCGGACGTATAGTGTTGATTGGAAATACACTATACTCGGTCATATAGTGTTGATTGAAAATACACTACACACGGTCGTATAGTGTTGATTTGAAAATACACTATACTCGGACATATAGTGTTGATTTTAAAATACACTACACTCAAACGTATAGTGTTAATTTGAAAATACACTACACTCGAACGTATAATATTG
>CATIWM010483337.1:0-10065 GCA_949671775.1 Mallotus repandus
GATCAAGATGAAGTATGTCAGGACTGATGACCAAGTTGCTGACATATTCACTAAAGGACTTAATGGTGGAAAATTCGAAGAATTCAGAAGATAGCTTGGTGTAGTCAGCAAACATATATTAAGAGAAAGTAGTCATTGAGGGGGAGTATTAAGAAATTCACCGACTTACTTTCTCTCCATTTCTCTAGAATTCTCTATGTTTAGAATTATCCAAAACTTAGTTGGACACAAGTTGGCAAGTTCAAGTTGGTAATGTATAGGTGATTCAAGTTGGCAAAGTTGACAAAGTTGAATTTGAGTTGGACAAGTTGGCTTCTCCACCGCCATTCAAGAAACCTCCATTCATCGACCTATTATGACTATAAATATGTGTAATATGTTGACATGCATGTGTGTGTCCATAAGAAAAGAGAGTGCATGGAAATAAAAAAGTAGTGGTGCATGTGAGTTGTGTACATAAGTGTGTTTGTGAGTTAGTGGGCATGACTTATGAAAGTACATGAATAGTGCATGAAAATTAATTAGTGTAAGTGCATGGTACAACAGTGCCATTTGTGAATAGTGTGTACAATTTTTTTGTATTGAAAGTTTCCTTATTTATAATAAAAATAAATTTATTATAAATCAAAATTCTCCAAATATTCTACAAAGTAAACTTAAGCAATGGTAAGTGCTGCATATGTTCCCTTTCCGTTTGCTAACATTATAACTTGAATGTCACAAAGCATTAGTATGAAAGTCACACGAAACATAAAAATTATTGCAAGCAACAAGCAATCACAACCTCTATGTAATAAGCATTATATCTCCAATATTTCAAACGGGCTGGGTATTTGTTACATTTATTGTTTTGGTAAGATTTTGATGGGCAGTCCTTTTGTTGGAACTGGCATTGGATATCTATTGAAGAAGTTATCAGCACTCAACTTCCATGTAAACTGAGTGACCAAGTAATGGATTGTAATAATAGTTTTAATCCTTGCAAACTCATATCCTGGACATATCTGTGGTTCCCCTCCAAATGGAACATAGCAGTAGGGTGGAATTGACAATGGGTTTTTGAATCTGGCTGGATCAAACTTTTGTGGCTCCTGGAATATGCTACTATGTAGCACGGAAACAGAAACGGGGAAACGGAAAAACGAATACGGCGAAACTCCATTTCTTAAAATATAGGAAACAGAAACGTAGAAGAAACTTTAAATATTAAAAGTATAGGAGTATATAAATAAATATTAAAAATATACGAATATATATATATGAATTTTTTATATAAATCTTGAAAATTTTTATCTATTCTATAAAGTAATAGTATAATTATAGAAATTATTTTGTTTAGCTAAGAAAAATATAAAATTATTTTTAAATTTATCTTTTTTCTTATTTAGAAAAATACTAGAGGAACATATTTTTCAAGTTGGAAACGTGTTTCCTAATTTTTTATATTTGCGGAAACGGCCCCGAAACGTTTCCAAGGAGTTTTTGATACGGAAATGTTTCCGAAACACGGAAACGCCTATTCGGAGAAGTTTCCATGCATCATAGATATGCTATCATCCATTTGAGTCATGCTTGTAACTCATAATATCTAGATATCAAATATATATACACAAGAGTTCAGTGTTTAAATATAATTTAAGTCGCAATATGAATAGAGGAGGGGATGAAAATGAAGGTTTTCACTTACCTGCCACCCTTTAGGTATAAGGTAGCCATCGTACGCTATGTCTGTTACAGCTGTCCTGAAAAAGAAACCCATCTACCTCATTGCATATCAGTACCAATCTCATCACTGATTCTGTCACTGCAACATAAATATTCATAGACACATGCATATGATCCAAGATTCCATATAATTTACAATTTATGAAATTTCACTCAATAACCAAACAAGAACTAAAAAATCAGAATATGTATATGACAAAAGAAATATTAATTCTCCATATTCCAAATTCATTTAACTTTGCCAATCTAGCATTCTATTTTTGATAGTTTGTACCAAACTATTCTTTTACCTCAATATAAAGTTTCCAAGTCAAAAAAGCCTATATGTTCCCAACCAAATGAACATAATTTCATAGTTTGATATTGCATTTCAGTCATTTACAAGACTAAACACATTTACAGGTATGGATAAAGTAGAAGTTCGATGCAAGCTGCCTCACCAAGTTGTGACATCCAATGCATGTTCCATGCCCAGTTTTGATTTACTCAAACCATCCACATCATGGATGCATTACTGAGATTGCATTTGCTAGCTATTTTTCTTGATGCTAAATATTTATCTTTTCCCAACACAAATCTCACTGACCAAAATCTGCACTGTTCCTTTCAAAATTGTCTGCAACTGATGAAGGCCAAGGACTATGGCAAATTTCATTGTCCCTCATCACAAGAAAAATGGCATCCCAAGCGCATAATGCTACCCACATTTTGCAAGATATCCCGATAGCATATTGTACTGCAACTTATCATACACTTCTAAAATGACTTTGAAAGAAAATAGTAATTGTTTTTATGAATGCAGTGGCTGTCAATTCAATTTGCTTTAAGTGGTCAGCACCTTTCATGTTTTATGCTACTCAGCATAATGATCATTGTGCATGGAGTTAGAAGTTGGCATACTAGAAGAGAAAAAAATGAATGAATATGTGAAATTAATCCAAAAAATAGAGAGAAAAGAACTGAGCTCTAAATAGAAAGTTATAAACAGGAATTAAACAGTCTCTGCATATCAGATATACCAACTACCAAGGATAATAATTCTTTTGATCCCTAAGATGTTCCCAGCATAATAAAACTAGGGCATCAGATTACCTTGATCAATTTTCCATTTGAAGTCAGATACTTTAATTTTCCCGCCAGTAGCTTTCTAAAGTTCGGGGGTGCAGTGTATTTCTCCTACACTATGAGCGGATAAGGTTAAAATGAGTCTGAACACAACAAGAATATCAACTGTAAGGAAAATATAAGAAACCACAATTTTGACTTTCTTTTATTCTTGTTTAAAATATGCATACACCATTATTTTCTTATAAATATGGTTAATTTTACATCAAGAAGCAAAATCCCAGTTTGAAATAGTTTTGTGAACAAGTATCAAGAAAGGAAGCAAAAATAGATCAATCAATCAAGAGACAGAGCAAGTGTGTCTTGACAATTATAGGTAAGCCACTAAGATTTGCAACTGAAAACATCTTGTTGTTCTACTTTGTTTAGTATTTCTTCCAACTGATAAAATATGCAAGCAAAAGTACCTTTATGTACACAGAAATTGAATCCTTGTGAGAACCACTTGGCTCCTTCAGCATTGTAATAGCACCTAAAATTACATTATCCAACCTACAACCACAAAAGTATTCCCAACAGAATTGATTATAAATTGCATTGAGATAAAGGACATTGGTTTTCTAATACAAATATATGATGAACTTGAGCAACCAAAATCTTCCACCATATCTTCCAAAGCAAGATGCAAGAAAATGTAGATTGCTTTGCGTGACTGCCAAGTATTTGCACATCAAAACAATATGTTTTCAATTATTACCAGCTCTAATGTCCCTATAATGCCATTTTCTACATTAGCATACGTTTCATCAATCATTTATTTCCTCAATCACTATTTATCAACTATATCTTTGTTTCGAATGTTGCCAGTAAAACTATATAGTTGAGTGTGTGATTTAATAACTCAAATGAAGAACAAATAATTAAAAATACAATTACAGATTCTATATCCCTTCTTTATCATCTGAAAACATATTTTTTAACACAATGCTCATGAATTGAAAATTGCATCCGTAGAAGATTAATCGGGTGGTTTATAATGCTCCCAATAGTATTCATTCTTATGCTGCTTTCTATTTAGTTGTTGAATTCGTGCAGGTCAAGTATCAGACTATCAACCAGCTTAAGAATGGCATAAAAGAGCTAGAAAAACTTAACTACATAAACCACTTCTTTTTCTGATACATTTAAGTGCGGTAAAACAGCAAACAACAAATATCATGTGATGAGAAGGAATGTAACCTTGTAAATAGTTCTTTTAAACCAATAGTCCTTGGAGTTTTATTAGAAACAGCTAGAGGCTTAGCATCAATAATTTCTTCGTTCCCCTGAACTATATGGCTCAAAATCTTAGGATTCTCATCACGTTTAGGAGTTTGTGGAGTCTTTTTAAGGGCAAGCGTAGCCTTCTGTTTGGATCCCCATATTGCAGTCACATTTATATTTCTCCATTTGTCCAGTCAGGAATTAAACTATATGGTTACAGCACTACAATACATGAAGCTCATTCTTTGCCTTTACTATCCAAACAAATAAAGATTTATGGTACTTAACCAGAAGAATAAATGTGCTTCTTTTGTAACACAAATACTAAAAAGTTCTGATCACAAAGCACCTTCAAATCAACATTTGAGCGTAACTGTAAGATAGAACTGAACTCAGGATCCACAAGTATTGTGCGCCATTTGCCAGTCCCATGCTTAAGCACTCCAGCTTTAAAGGCAGCTTCTTCTTCTGCAGTCCACTTTTGCTTATGAGCACCCATCAAGGTAAGGTTCAACACTCAAGCAGGAAACACCTGCACAATTAAATTCAACCACTTCAGCAGCAAATTCACTCAAATAAAGTTCATCCATCCACACTAAAAAAAGTACCTCAACTTAACTCATAATTCTGCCGACTTAAAAACAACAAAGATTTAGCACTAACACAAGCACCTAATACATAAATTAAGAACCAAAAAAGAACAATGTAAGAATCACCCACAGCAAAATAATTACTTTCACCGCAAGGACAAAATTAAGTTACCTGCCTTTTCAGTTTCATATTGGAAATGATAGTGCTTCTTCTTTCAATTACAATTCAGCAAAACATGGTATAATACAAGATGAACTTCACAAAAATACCCAATTCAACTACAAAATCTGAAAAATTATGCTCAAATTAGGCAAAATCAGGCCTTTACCCACATCAACAACACCCACAAAAAGAAAATATTTAAATCAGAGAACACACCCAGAAACAATTTCTGTGTAAATAAATAAATAAATAATTACCACAGATCAAAAAACAAACGCATAAATTAAGCTAAAAAAACACCTATAAACACAATCCGATGACCATTGCCTTTGCAGATAAAATCATCAATCAGAAAAAAAAAAAAAAACTAAATTCATGTGTATGTGTAACAGAAAGGACAATGCAGCCAGTTGCTTCAGGTTTTGACTCTTCATTCACATGTGGCTGAATAAGAGAACCCATCTTTAGCATTTAATACCTTCCCTGAACCTGAAAGAGTCCAACCAAACCCAAGTGAATTAACAAGATTCACTTAAAAAATATAGTTTCTCAAACTTTGAAAGCTCTTGCATTATTCAATAGGCTATTAGTTATAATACAAGAAAATAGAGCAAGTGAATTAAAAAATTTGATAAATCAATTCATCACTTCACCTCACTCTCAATTCTTCTTCTTCTTCTACGTCTTCTCATTGGGCAATCGATGAAAGATCTGGAAGCGAGATGGAGCAATGTTGTAACTATATTAGGGTTTGGAATTCACTATTAAGAAAATCATCGAGAGAAATAAAATGATGCAAGGAAAAGAACAGAGATGAAAGGTTGAGAGTGCAGACAAATTCACTATGTTTTGATACTGACAATGATGGTGGTTCAAGACAGAATTTAACGTTACTCTTTCCGTCATCTTAATGTAGGAACTACAAATTACAGGTTAATAATTTCAAAATGAACAAAAGTTTTAATCGGTTACAGATTTTCAATATCAATGAATATGATTAAATGAATATTAATGCAATGGTTATTAGTTTAGTTTGTATCAAGAATTTTTAAATATTTTGTAATTTAAGGCATAGATAGATGTGATTTATTTCGTAACAAAAAGCAATATTATAACTATATTAAAGTTTGTAATTTAACATTTAACTATATTTCTCAATAATTCTACCACCTTTCCTCACGTGGCAGAGGTAAAATTAGATATTCACCTTTGATAACACGTTAAATTTTAAGAAGATGATGAATTAGCAGATATTCACCACTACCAAATTTTCTACCCATCTAGATGTCAACGCCTTCCTCAGCATACCTCCTGACTTCGACAACGGCGACCGCGTTTCGAACAAACAGAAAAGCCGAAGTTGTTTGCTTATGGCATGTTCATCCTCCATGGTCTTCAGTAAATAGCATCACCAAAAGAAAAAAATTTCAAGGATTGGAAGGGAGGATGCATGCTCTGTTGAGCAAAGGTGAGGATACAGATTTCAAGGATACAGAAATGAGGAAGAAGCTGGAATCCAAGAAAAAGCAAATCAGAGGAATGGGAGTGGAGATAGGGGAATCCAAGAAAAAAATTATTTTCTTTTGCTTCTCATATGAAAAAGCAACAGTATAGAAACAGATTAGCACTTTGAAATATTTCAAAGTGTTGGAGAGTTATAGCCATTGAGATTGACCACTTAAATTTCTCTAAATGCCTCATTAAACTAAAATAGCCATTAATTATGACCAATTCAATTCCTTTTTATAGAAATGATGTTGCAAAGAATGTTTTGGCTGGTTTCAGAAATTTTGAACCATTCTGTTTTTCCCAAGCCGCAAGCAAGCTGCATTGGAAACAACATATTGTCGCCTGGAAAACGGTCTCTACTCCACTATATATATGTAAACTCTTCATGTTCTTTCATTCATACGTACTAAGAATATAGTGAGTCCTTTCAATAAGTTACCCAAGTCATGGAGAAGCTATCTATGTCTCTTCCTGTCCTCACCCTCTTCATGCTCTTATCCATTAATTCAGGTATGCCTCTACATAACATAGCATATGATGAGTAGGTATGAACTCTTATATGTTCTCGTTCTGCTCCAAGTAACATCAGTCCAATTATTATCTTGTTGATTTTGTCTAGTTTCATAGAAATATTGATGGGCCTTTTGGTTTTTGCATAAGAGTTCATAGTTTCTTTGCTCCCATTTCCCCTTTACCAAGTCTGATGTGTCTCAATGGAATCTAAAGAAATTAAGAATTTTTTATATCACTTTTAATCATTTATGCTGTCAATAATAGAAGTTTTAGCCAGGCCAATCCCTGCTTCAAATTCATAGTAAAAAGAACTTAACAATGTTATTTAAACTTTTGCAGGAGGAATGGTGAAGCTGGCTAATGCACAGCCGCATATCTCCTATAAACACGAACATTTTATAACAGGACTTTTTATTTTCTATGTTTAATATTGAATTCTTGAATACTGCTGTCTATGCATGCATCAGAAGAAAACATGGTGTATCGCAAAGCCATCATCAAGTGAAGCGGAGTTGGCAGAGAATATAAACTATGTCTTAAAACATATAACATAGCAAAACTTGCACTAAACCAGCAAACTCTAATTTCTAATTGTTGATGCCAAGATTAATGTGCTCTTGGATTCCAAACCAAAAGCTCATATTCCTTCACTTTCAAACCGCTCTCAAGCAGCTGCATAGCTTTCTCTCCTCTAACAGTCGCATAGCAAAACTTGCACTATATCTCCTATGCGCTATCTGATAACCTCTTGATAGCAGAATTGATGTCTTCTGCGAGCTTTTCTGACATTGAATTCCTCGCCATCATTCTCATTATGACATCACCACTTTGTGCTGATTCCATAAGAGACCAAGGGTCAATTTCAGACATTCCAAATGTGGTTACCATCTGCTTTGCCAAACCAGCTGGCTCACCAAAGATGACCTCTCCTCAGCAGCTCTACCACCATCAACACTCCACTGCCCATCACCACCGTTGGCAACATCACGCGCAACTTCGACAAAAACTCATCCTCTGTCATAACCAAATTCATTTTCGCCACTTTCCCATTAGTCACAAAATCTATACTAAACTATATACCAAAAAAAAAAAAAAGAAACCAAACACAATTCCAATTAATAAAAAAACAATAAAAAATAACCAAAGAAATCTATTTGAGAAGCTAATTATTTTTCCTCCTGCTGAACCAGGTTTTGGATTGGAGACGAAATAGAATGAATGGATCTAACATTGATGACACTGTTTATGTTTCAGGAATAGCGTTGCTGAAGATTGAATCATCATTAGCGTTGTTCGACGATTTGAAACGCTCCATAGAAAAGTAGCAATAACAGCACCGTCGTAGCAACATTGGTTGTTGGGAGAAGAGAGTCATCGTTGTTTACTGGGAGAGGAGTTATTAGGAGAAGAGAGGCATCGTTGTTTGTTGGGAGAGGAGAGGCGAGTGCTAGTTTCTAGGAGAGGAGAGGAGAGGCAGGGGCGGTGGTTAATAAGAGAGGCAGGGGTGGTGGTTACTAAGGGAGGCGTCGATAATGGTTGTTAGGAGAGGAGACATCGATAGTTGCAGGGAGAGTTTGTTTTTGGGAGAACTAACAATGGCGTTTAATTTAACGTTTTAAAAGTGGTTAGTGGGATAAGGTGGGTTCAGATCAAAATTAAGAGTAGACCATTAATTTAATTATTAAAGATGAAAGTTCAATTTTATCCTTACCATATCAGCAAAATTAATGAAATTACTGAAAAATATCATTATATACTAACCACAATCCTTTATCTAAAATTGGGTCAAACCACGTTATAGTATAAATGTATTTTTCTCAAATATTAAACTAGTTATAGCTTTTTATTGTTAATTTGTTATTTTTCAGTTATCTTAATATGTATTAGTCGAGAAAAAAAAACTCACTTTTCTAACCATGTAACATTTAACATTTAAAGAATCACTTAGATCTCAATGCTTAAAAAAACAAACAATATTTTCAAGTGTTAAAATTATTAATAATTAATAAAATTGAGATATTTTGTTAAATCTTAAAGCTTGAAATATAAAATTACAACTTTCGATTTTTTTAAGGAAAAAGTACAAAAATACACAGTGTGATTTCACTTTTTAATTTATGATTTTTTTGTTTCATTTTAGAGTTTGTGATTTTTATTATATTGCATGTTAATACCCTTTTAATCAATTAGCATTATTGGTTTCTAATAGTTTTTTATTATATAAAATTAATATAATATAAATTCTTATAATATTTTTTTCAGTAATTTCTTATTCATTTAACTATTGTGACATTATAACAAATCAAATTAACGTGTATTTTCAATTTTATAAAAAAAATGAAAAGAGGTAAGTTTTTAAATAATTTTATAACATGTTTAAAAGTCTCTTAGTATAGTTAGTTTCAAAGTAAATTATTTGAGAAAAATAATAAAAATATTATTTTTATATTATATTAATAAAATATCACTAAAAATTATTGATATTAGTTAATGGCATACTATTGCAATGAAAATCACAAATTCCAAAAATAATATAAAACATCACAAATCAAATTTTTTTTAAAAAAAAAACACATAACCACAAAAGAATAAGGATCAATTTATTCCTTGAACCTTTCATCCAGCTGGGTCAAACAAGCCACTTTAGACCTTTTAGAGTCAATTTAGCCACTAAATATTTCAATAATGGTCAAATTGCCCATAAATAATAAAATTAGCTCCTTATTTTTTGATAGATAGACAAAAAGGTCAATGACAAATTACAAATATTTCCATAATATTTTTAAATAGTTGAAAAATAAGTCCCTTAAAAATTTAATTTTATAATTATATTTAATTCATATATAACTTGTACAATTTCAAAATCTAATAATGCTTTATATAAATATACATTTAGTATTCAAAAGTAATTTTTAGTAGTGTTAAATATAAAAATTTTATTCACATATAAATTACTTTTATTTTTTAAAATTACATTTGACATTCAAATTTATTTATAATTTAAAAATACAAAAGTATAATTTAATATATACATTGAAAACATATATTAATAGCTTATATTAAATTAATAAAAATATAATGATAAATTAAAATTTAATAATAATAATTATAATATTAATGATAATAATAAATTTTAGTTTTAGATTTTATTAATTTTATAAGTTACAATTTTATTTTTATTTTTAAAATTATTATATTTTTATTACTTTGATATTACAATATATTATTAAAAGTAAA